>QANU01046961.1:0-19730 GCA_003254905.1 Nissolia schottii | reverse complement strand
TATCTATCTATGTAAGATGGGTGTATGTTGACTACTTTATTATTATGGATGCAATTAAGTGTCATGGACCATGTATCTGTTTATCTTAGATCTTCTGGACACGAATCTCTGGTCCGCTAAGCTCACGCTCTACCGTTTGTAATATATATGTTGTTCACCATCACGCACGGCTCATAATTTGGATACACATATAAGGAATAGTATGTTCAAAAAAAAATGGTCCGTATGTTGTTATAAATCGTATTTTCAAAAAGGCTAAAGGTTATGAATATCCTACCAATGAATCAACAACCTAGTGAGCGTTGCACATGGCTCGAGCATGGGCGGCTAGCTAGGGTGTTGCACTAACCACCTAAAATCATCCTAAGCATCTCCTTACATATAGCAGCCATAACACATGCTAAGATTACAACAAATACACACATATAACCATGTAAGCAAGTAAAGGTCACCAAGAAGGTTACCCACTTCCTTAGGGAGTTGGGTTGATAGTGAGAAGGGTGAGAGAGTGTTTCCTTCCTCGTGTAGCTTGTCCTAGCTGGGTTCCGGCTTTGGCAGCGTAACCGCAAAGTGTATGGACAGAATAATTTTGAGTGAACTTAGAGGAAAATGAAAGTGAGCAAATGAAAGCTCCTAAGGGCCTATTTATAGGCAAGAGGAGCCGTGGCTTTTGGCCACAATTTTGGGAAAAATTAAATGGAAAAGAAATGGAAAAATATGATAAATTCAATATCATGAATAGTGACTTTTAAAGGATAGCTCCCTTTGACCTTTGACTTTGGCATTTAATGGGTTTTTGAGTGTGTGTGTGCGCGCGCTTTGGTGGTGGCTGCTGATTTTGGGCCACGTGGCCCAATTTTTTTCAGCCTAGTTGGCTCGTATTTTGTCGTTCATTGTCCCATTATTTCGCGTACGGTTGCCCAAAAAATATTCCGGACATACCGTCACAATCTAGTAATTCCTTAATATGGAATTTAAGTCAACGAAAGGTATTTGCAAATTTTTCTCCGAAGAAGTATTCTTTACAGATATCTTTGATACATTGTCAAATTCTGGTGACCGAAAGTAACCATTTCAGTGTTTGCGAAATTTCGCAAAATGACTAACCCTAGTTTCTACGAACGTTTTTAACCTAAGAATTTCTAGTCTAGCCCTCCTAATTTGACTCAAGAATTATTAGGTATTTATTTTGCGAATTCTTTACTAAGGGAGAAGCAGGATGTTATAGGATACAACCCACCGATTAGTTTTTTCTTCTTCTTTTCGTGTATCTCTATTTTATTTTATTATTGTAATATTTTTCCTTCTTTGTTCGTTCACTATTTGCTAGTTTTCTATGTACTACCATAGCAGTAAAAACCGCTACAACGGTCCTACTCGTGCTTCTACTGCCACAACAGTGTAACACCAATGTAGTGCTCCTCAACTACAACCTTTACCTTGAATTTTTGCACTAAAGTTAGTGCACCTCTGTATGTATGAGCAAGGTTGTCAAACTCGAGAGTTTAAGTAAACTCATGAAGCCTCATCAAACTCAAATCGTAAACTCGACTTATAAACTCATAAGAGTTTACATATGTAAAAAAAATATATGTTATAAGCAATATAATTAGGAACTAAACATGATTAAATTTTGTATTCGTAATTGACATTGAATAATGTTAACTTTAAAATAAAATAAATGAAAGAAATATCATAAAATATACCTTAATGCATGACACTTTGTTATGTCATACTTTATTATGTAATGTATTACTTTATAGTTTGATAAAACACAGCTCAATTATGATAAATATATAAAATTAGCTTAGTAAACTTAATAGATATTGTATCACACACACAAAGTCAACTAAGTATCTTACAAAGTTACCAAATTTATACATTTTGAGGTAAGCTCATAGGTAAATTTTAACTCATAAACTCGCTAATAAAATTGAGAGTTTACTTAAACTTGTACGAGTTTACAAAATATGAGTTTACATGAGTGTTAACTGAAACACCCTAGCTAACTGCATACGCTTAAGTCATACGCAAGCTCACTAGATTGTTTACTACCTGGTGCGAATACCTTAGTCTATTGTTATCTTTCGAAAGTAGTAGCTGCTTACAAAAATAGGGGCCAATCTTTAAACTTTTCATTTGCATTGTTTAACTACTAAAATAGAGCCATGAGTCGGAAATAAAAAATATAACAAGCAGTAAAGCCTTTGGGCTTAGCGGATAGTAGTCAAATAATAATAAAGCATGAAATATACATTCATTTGGCCCATCATAACAGTCATGTAGTTATTACATTAAATAATGTACAAGTAACATATACATAATACAAAATACATGTCATCAAAATGCAAGGGCTACTTTAACACTAGTCAGCATGCCCTTGGCAAAATAGTGGCATCCATTTGTCTCTGGAGTCCATGTCCTGTCACGACCGCTCATGGCTCCTCGGGCGGTTCGTTGGCATCATCGAAATACGAGTCATCATGGGTCCCTGAAGTCATAAGGCAGTAGGAGTGAGAACGGTAGGTTCTCAGTAGAAATAACTTTAGCCCTTAGATCTCGTGTCATATTAGGTCGGACTTCAGGCCGCTCAGAGATTTCTAAGTGTGCGTACATACTAAACATCCTACTGATTATTATCTAGCCTAAAGTTCTGAACGGCTTTATCTACATTACTAAGTGATAGGGGATCTAATCTTCCTTACTAAGTTCTCCTGCTTATTAACATTACGTATACATACATAGCTGTCTCGAGCGTCCGCTTGACGGTAATTACAAAATATCATATACATACATTTCATACATTCATGCATATCAGATTGAACATGGTTTTTGGAATATATGTTATCCCCACCATAGTAGTGCCCACTTTTGGCAGTACTATGACGGGATAACCTCGCACCCCCAGGTAGGCCCTCTTTCGATTCCTGCAGTGGGGTTCCACCTTTTGCGTGCCCTCTTTCGACACCTCAGAAGTGGGCGGATGTTGTGCCCCCACCTATCATTGCCCTCTTTCGACCGTGCTAGGCGTGGTAACCGCACACCTCCAGGTATGCCATATCGACACCACTTGTGGCAGGCTTCCACCTTCAGTATGTCCCTCTGACCTACTGAAGTGGGATCGTTTGGACCTCGTGACGTCACGGCCTTTACCTTTTTCTCATTTCCTTTCTTATATCATTTCAGCATCTTTTTCCTTTCCATACAACATTTCATCATTTATTTCCTTTCTGCATATGTATCATGATATGACTTGTTCCCTATGGTTCAATTCATAATCTTTACTTAGTACATGATTACTTCTAGTCCTCTTAAAATTGCCTTGACATGATGCATGGAATGCTACATATTACATTAAATAATTATGATGCATGAACTCCTAACACATTACATCACATACGTCACATACTGTAGTTATATATCTTAGTTACATCATTGTTCGTTGGACTATGTGCCTCAAGATAGTATCCATAAAACGTCTAAGTCTCAGGCCGCTCAGCGGAACCTCTCGTTCGCCCAGCAGTCTGAGCTCATCTCGCTTAGCGGTCTGAGCCACATCGCTCAGCGGTCTGAGCCACATCGCTCAGCGGTAAGAACTGTATCGCTCAGCGGTGACTCCTATCGCTCAGCGGGCTGGGGCCCAGTTTTCAAAAATATCTTTTCCATCATTATCCTCATCCTTAGTGACCTTCAGGCTGATCAGCGGAACCATTGGTTCGCTCAGCGCCCTGAAGTTCACGTGTTGAAAAAATGTTTTCCCTCTGTACCTTGCTCAGCGGCTCCTTGGACCGCTCAACGGTACCTGGGCGAGACAGAAACTGAGTGCTTTATTTTTCTTGCTTTCTTTCCGTCTTTTTTCATGGATCCTTCTTGAGGTTTTTACACATATTCTAATCATCAAAAACCTATCTAATCCAGGTCACAAGACCCTTTAGAATCATCTTCCTAAGTCCTAGCATGAGTTCTAGCATCATAGAAACATAAAGACATAGACACACATAAGCACATAAAAAAGTAACAACCACCAAAGAGGTGAGTAAACTAGTGTTACCCACTTCTTGGAAGGTTGTTTCGGTGGTGAGGAAGAGGTAGGAGAGTTGTCCTCCAAGCCTAGAGCGTCGTCCAAGCTTCGGTCAGAGTTTCTGCAGTGTAACCCCTGTAACATCCCGAATTTTCTTCTTACGGGAATTTCGTGAAAATCCCAATTTTGGCTTAATTAAAAGCACATTAGATGCGATTATTTGGACTGGAAAAAATAATTTAGAACATTAATTGCTTTCAAACGCCAATCAAGTAATTGATTCTTGATCTCGCGGAGTGCCACGAGGTCCGTGCCAAATTTTGACAAAAATCGGAATTTCGGTAGACACTTAAGGTATCTGTGAAAATTTCCTCCGGGTAATAAATTCATGAATACCTTAACCGGACATACCTCTATGGTCTGGGAAATTAGTAGATCACAGATATGTGCTCGGAATATTTTTAGAATATCCAAACACGACCAAAAAATAACAAAACGCGATCAAACAAGATCGCGAAATAAATTGACCTGGTTAGAAATTTATCCCCACGTTAGTAACAGGGAAGTGTAGGAAAAATAAAGAAAAGGACATACTAGGAAATAATTAAAAAGCTGAAGGACAAAAAGGGAAAACAAAACTTAGGATATAAAGGGAAATAAAAATTAAAGCAAGGGCAAAAGAGTAACTAGGCTTAAAAGGATAATTTTGAAAAAAAAAAAGGAAAAAGAAAAGAAAAAGAAGTGAAAAGGCAAAGCTTCTCACGGAAGCTAACAGCCCTTGGTGCCTATAAATACAAACGGCCTCAGAAGCCATTTTTCATAAATTTTGGTCTGCTGTGTTGTTACTCTGTCTGAGTGTGCGCGCGACGATTACTCCATCGGACTAAGAAAAAATAGCAGGATTATCCTAAAGCTCTCGGGAGTCGTTTCTGAAAACTTCCTAGTGCGCCTGGAAAATGGGTAATCCTAAGCCCACTGCCTATGTGGATTTCTCTGTGATTTTATTTGTGTATTTTTAGCAAACATTATGTGAAAAATATGGAGAGTGAGTTGTGAAGGTAGTTTTGGGTAGTGTTGATATTAGAAAAATTTAACTGTACTGATTGGAACCAGAAAAACACTGTTTTGGAAAGTTACAGCGAAGCCTCGGAGAACTTTTACGAAACGGGCGATTTTTCTCCGTTCAATCGAATGAAAGAATGTGGTATTCGAATGAAAGAATTTTTCGGCTTTCAATCGAATGAAATGAGCTTTCAGTCGAATGAAAGAACTCGCAGAGATTCATTCGAATGCACCTCTAGACATTCGAATGAATCTGAAGCACTTGAGATTTTAACTTTTCTGCAAGTTCCAACCAGTATAGAAACTCATATCATTGCATAGGATTATAGTTGTTGATGTATGATGTGATTAGATATAACTGCTGGTGAACGATGTGATTATGTGAAATTATTGTGTTATGTAAAAGCATGCATCATGAGGATAGACCACTAGAGGTTGTTGTCCAATGAATGAGTAATGAATAAAGATGAAAATGAAATGTAGGAAACAAGGGGAAATGCTAAAGAAGAAGATAAGAGTGATGGTGGTTGTTGTTAAGCAAGAAAAGAGAGGTAATAGACAGGGTAAAGGATGGGGATGATACCATGCCCAAGTGTGCATGATGACTGATGTGATACCCTACCTGAAATTGTGTAGGATGCACAGTGACGCTACCCTGCCCGCAGTTGTGTAGGACGTACTGTGGTACGATACCATGCCCCAGTGTGCATGATGACGAGTCTCATACATTGATATCGTGCCTCATCGGCATGATGAACAACGCTTGCATTGATTCCATGTCCAAAGTGTGCATGATGAACTATCCCGTGCCTGGCAAGCATGGTGGAATGATCCCACGCAACATATGCGTGATGAACAGTGGTGTCTGTCAACATACATGTTTACGTGGTTATGTACAGCGGTTAGGAATAGAAAGCGCGAGAACCTAGATAAGAAAGACTAGTTCCCCAGTCACCTAGATAATTTAGATAAAGCTGTTCAGGATTTTAGGCCAAGATAATCATCAGTAGGTTTTGTTTAGTATACATGATCACTTAGAGATCTCCTGAGCGGCCTGAAGGATACCCGAGTAAATGAATAGTAGTTAGTGCTAAGGAACTCCACTGAGGACCAAGAGTTCTCACCCCCACTCAGTTATGGATCTAGCAGGTGTACGAGGTGACTGGACTGACAGTTGATTGAAGTCAAGACCCAGGGACGATGCTGACACGATGAAATTATATGTTTTGGAGAATATATGTTTTGTATTGTGTATTAGGACGTAGATCCATTTTGTGTACATATTTATTATTATGACAATGTGTACTGATGCTGGACCTTGGTTGTATTTATTTATGTATGCACATATACTCTTTATGTTCTGCTCCAGTTACACTGAGCCTATAACGATTGTTGTTATACGTTCTCTAAATCACGCACGGCCCCTAATTTACAAGCGGATACTGTAAAAGAATAATTTTCAAATTGGTCCATATTTTTGTATTAGAACTATTTGCAAAGGTAAAAGTAAGGGTAAAAGTTAACCGGGCACAACGCATAACAACCCTGTGAGCATTGCTTGCTACCATGGAAGCAGGCAGTTAACAGGGGTGTTAAAACCCCAGAGCACACGGACAGAGTTTCCCCTAGGATAGGAATTTTTCCCAATTTTTCTGATTTATGGGCTGGCTATTTATAGCCAAGAGGCTGCCCCTTAAAATTACATTTATGCCCCTATGCATAATTACAATTTTGCCCTTTTTATTTTCTTTTATAATTAATTAATTCCAAAGATAATCTATATGTCACATCAATGAATAGTAAATGAAATTTTAAATTATTTTCCTTGGCAATCTGATTCATGCACGTGGAATTTGGGAAATTTGATTTTTCCCGGTTCCGTTTCGCTCATGGTTTATCGCTCGCAGTGCCGGTGCATCGCGCACGGTCATCCGAAAAATATTCTGCTTGTATCGTCGCGATTCTCTAATTTCCCCGGTCATGGGAATATCAATGCTTTAAGGCATTTGTGAATTTTTTTCCGAAGGAGTATTTTTCACATATACCTTTCACACGTCATCGAGCCCTGATGACCATAAACCGCTGTTCCGCTCGCGGTTTTGTTACTACCCGACCTTCCCAAGGGGATCGTGGGACTGTCTTAAGGTGTCTAAAACTTTTCCCTGGTACAGGTTGGGTTTCCAGAGACTTAGGGCTCTCTGCTCAATTCTACAGGCTAAACGGAGTCATTTCAGTGTCTGCGAAATCGTCCGAAACTCCGCAGAACTCCATTTAACAGTTAGTTTAATCTCATCATCCGATTTTGAGGGTCAGTAGGAATCATTTGAGTGTCATCCAACTTAGTCAAAACTAGACAGAATAATTCCTACAGACTTCCACACCTTTACTCTTACCCAAGGTTCTATGACCAGTTATTCGGCGAAATTCTTACTAAGAAAAGAGCGGGATGTTACGTTAACTCGTTTTGTGTAGTGAAATTGTAAACTCGTAAGAGTTTACGAGTTAACTCGAGAGTTTAATAACCATAAGTGTGAGGAATGGATTTTTTTTCTCTAATTCTGCAAAATGTGGGTAGTAACTTTAGGAAATTTGTTTATTGTTTTGTTTGTGTCAGCTTTAATGTCCGCCTGAGTTTTGTGGCTTATTAGGAGGCATATAGTTTTGTCACACCAAAATATGTTTTTGTTTTTAGGAGCAAATTTTAACTGTTTGAGTGCATCATTTAGATAAAATGTTTGACAAATGTCACTTTTGATGTTAGTTCTTTGGTCAATAATTTTTGTGTTCATGACATGAGATTGTATGATTAGTTTTGTGTAAATTTTAAGCAAGCTTGATTGGTTGAAAATTTACCTAGTGAATTTTTTAGCATAATTCATGGGTGGCAATGTCATACCATTCTTATTTTTGTTGTTGTGTGCACACTTTCTCAAAACTAAGTATAGAACTTGCCTGATTCTTTGCATTGCAATTTCATCACTTTACATGACATGTGACATGATTGATGCACCTTTTTTTTTTCTAGCCAACATAACCACATTAGTCTACCTTAAATGTTAACCTTTGCTATCCCCATTGAGCTTGTGAGCCTTTTTTGTTGAATGTAGCACAATTCAAGCTAATAACCTGAAGATAAAAAAAAGCATGATTCACCTAACTTTAAGGCCTTAGGAGAGCCTTTTATGTCCATCATATGTCATGACAATAAGTCTGCTGAGTTATATGAGGGCATCTAACTATCAAGCGTGGGAGAGAAAGGCCACAAATGCACAAGTTGATGAAAATAAAAAAGGTTGTAATCACAAAAAAAAAAAGAAGGAAAAACAAATCAATATGTTGAATTTAGTGCGTTGAAAGAAACTCTCCCCTATGTAGTGACATAAAGGTGGCAAGATCCCCACAATTTTTTTTAAAAAAATGTGTGAAAGAAAAAAAAAATTCAATAAAAAGTGTGAATTTTGGGGTTTGTCATTGAAATGGATGTTTAGAAGAAAGTCAAGCCTATGGAGAGACGCTTCTTGTGAAGTGTTTGTCAGAGTGCTTAGATGAACCATATACACTAAGTGATAGAGTGATACACATTTAACTTGTGAGTACCATCCTAATCATGCATGCTTGACTCTTGCACTTGTTGTGATATGTTTCTTTTGTTTATGAATCTATGAATTGAGTGTCATTGTGGAATCCATCTCTAGTGTTCTTTCCTATTTCCTTTTGTTTATATGATGTGGCTCTTATAGTTCTTGTGTTCTTATTGATGTTTTGCTTGTTTCTGATGCATCCTAGTGTGTAGCACGAGGACATGTAAAGTGTGGGAAAATTTGAGACCTTGCATTTATGCACCTATTTCTTTTCCAATAATTAAAAATTTTGCATGATTTTTATGCATAAGATTGTGAATTTTCTTTGGTTTTGTATCTTTGTTGCTTTGTGGCCAATAGTAAGAATCATTTCTTAACTTGTACTTTTTACGCTGTTTATGTAATTGGATCATAATATGAGTTGTAGACATTCAATTCTTTCAATCTTATATTATAGTAAAGTTAAGAGGAAACTCTACAACTTTCATTCAAACTTGGAAAGCTTATTCAAATGTCTACTAGGTCAATTTTAGCCCGAAAGTCAGAGCAGTGATGTTGAAATTTCATAATAGAGTTGCTGCAAAGATCAGGGCATAATTTCTTCATCCAAAGTTCAAATGAAGAAAAAATTATGTTAATTTCATGTAAAATTGAAAGATATACAACTTTTGTGAAGACATTATTAATGGAAAATTCAAAAGGTTAGGACTACTACAATGGTGTCTAGGAAGAGAAAAAGTTTAAAATGTGAATAGCCGCACCACCGCAACTGTCTAGTGACGACCTGTGGCTGCTCGAACTTGTGAGTTTAGCTATAAATAGGCCATAAGCACAATGTGGAGGAATTCAACACATATTCAACACATATTCAACACTTAGTTTTAGGTATGCTCATATCATTAGTTGAGGATTAGGATTAGAATAATTTATTTTGCATTTTTGCTTGTAACCTCCATCAATATGGAGGAGTAGATTGAAGCTTGTCCAAGGCCGACACTAAGGACAATTGATTGTTTGAGCTTTTGATTTATTTATTTATGTAATTCATATTTAGTTTCTAGTCCTCTTTTTTAACACCTCTCGCTTAGACTCCTTTTTGTCATGTGATTTATTGCACATCTAATTCGAGTGCTTAATTTATTTATAGTAAGACAATGTATATATCGTTCATGATTAGGATAAATTCTAGGTCTGCATATTACTATGTTGCATGTTTCATGCTAGTTTAGGGTTTCAATTTGGAATCTAAATTGAATCTAAGTTGGTAAGGAGAATGGGTTATCACCGATTAGGGTTAAGTTGGTACAATTAACTTTTCAATCAATCTATATTCTTAGGGCTACGATTATGGTTTAATAAGTTATAGGTTAGTCAAATTCCTATGAGAGGAGCGATTGTGACTCGACTAAGATTAATTGTGATTGATTAGATGATCCTACAGTTAATAAATCAACGACTATATGTGAATTGATGTTAGTGACCTATGATAACAATCCAAAATTTTGCTGTCGAATACTTGTATGTGTAACTTTTGTTTTGTTTATTTTTTATCGTTTAAATTTCATCATGACAACCCTTTCAAACCCCACCCTTTTTGTTTGAGTAGAATAAAATTAATTTAGTTGTACTTTCTTGAAAGACAACCTAGGTTAGTTCCCTTACTATATTTTTGGGATTACTTAGTCTTTATAAATTTAATTTGACTGTACACTAAAATTAATGACTTTTTAGTACGTGTCACCCACTCCATGATGGGTTGTAACAGAGGTGACAAGATGTATACATGTTTTGGTGTATGTTGAAAGAGCATTTTTCATGTTATAATATAGGTAGATTGTGCAATCACCAATTGGTCTATGCATCTGCATTGGACAACATTATTGCGAATAAACATTATACTTACATATGTGAAGGGGACTTGGTGAATAAACAATGATTTTTCTCTGTACTACAAAACAATCATTCTTCAAGTAATAACAATAGTTTAATAATAATTAATGAGTACGTACTTACAACTTCTACTTTGTATTTTAGAATAATTAAATTGTTATTTGACTTCCTTACAATTAAGCTTCTAACAAATGCATGGGTAACCAGTGACAGATGCAAATGCTTGTTCCTAGAAACTTCGTGAACCAAGTGGCTTCAATATTTTACTTGTTATATAAACTACTCATATAACGTGACTTTTGAAACCTTCAAAGTCTCTCAAAATTTCTAATGATGTATATAGAGTTTCGATTCTGCCTTCTTAATTTGCCATGTTTACTTACTCCGTCAATTTCAAACCTTTGTTCTAAATTCTAATGTTGGTCCTTCTTCTGAAACTGGTGACATTCTCCGTAGTAACATTGTGGAGTTTGTTAACGAGATTGATCTTCAACACTATCGCTTACACTATTGTCTTGTTAATCAACGGTCTCAAAGCACCTAGCGAAAGCTCACACCGAACACTTCAACAAGTCGCAGAGGTCATTAGGGCGTGTGGGGAGTTCATCCTCAAGCAGATAGTGGAGTCAATAAATTATCTGATCTCCAAAGTGTTCGATGTTCTTCGAGATAGCTTCAAAGGGTCCGTCGCTGTAACTGGATCCGTGGCTGGAGGACTTGCAGAGAAAGTTGAGGAGTCTTTGAAACAGCTGACTGAGCTACTTCAGGAACTCACAGCCATGATTTCAGATATGGTAACAAAATCATGGAACAGTTACAAGGATGCTGTGGGATATGTTGCGGAGAATGCTTGACTGGTGATTCTAGGATTTGTTGTTACTCTTATTATATAGAGTAAGAGNATATACACCATACATACACTCTATACTTATATACATAAAGTTTGTGTTTTAATGCATGTAATGTTTGTGCACTTAATTAAGTATAATTGAGAATATCATCTATAAGTTTGTAATGTTTGTGCACTCATGAGAATAAAGTTTGTGCATTATTAATGGTGTATGTATGGGTGTATAAAATTGAGTGTACATGTAGCATTTTTGATAGAAATAGAGTAAATATTCAAATTGATGCTAAAATTTTTGATTTTACTTTAACTTAGTCTTGACAAAAAAATTTACATTAATTTTTTCTTGATATATTAAGATTTGACATCAAATTAAACTATATTATCAAGACACTGCCGGCAAGAGACTCATCTTCTCCGGTGAGGAGCGGTCGTCGTTGGCTGTCAACATTCGTGTCATTTGATTTCTAATGAAAGTGAGCAAGTCCAACTACAGCAATGGTAGATACAGCAAACAAGAAAGCAACACGACAGTACGCTAGTTGGGAAAAAAGCCAAAAACAATTATCATTTTAATTTTTCGTAAACAAAAAAAATATAACTTCAGTGCTTGAGACTGAGCAGTATCACTCCGGTCCAAATTTGGGTCAAATGAATCTCTGTACCTGTTCTTGTGTTTTGTCATAGCCCTCACTCAAAGAAGCCCCTGTATCTTTTTATTTATTTAATTTTTATTTTTATTTTTTGGTCTTTAAAAGTCCCTGTATCTCTTGCCGGCTTTGAGACTTCCAGGGGAAGATGAGGAAGAGCTAAGAGATGGGGAAGAGGGGTCATATTAGGGTTTTCCTTCTTTTCTTTTTTGTAAAATCTTTAACTTTTATTTTTTAATTTTTTAATATTAAATTTAATAATATGGATTAAGTTGAGGTCAAATTTGAAAGTGTTAAAGCCATAAGGGTTAATCTACTAGTGTGAGATTTGGGTAATATACTCGATGTCTTAGGTTCAAATTTTATTAAATGTAATTTTAAAATGTTATGACTAAATTGATGTAAAATTTTTTGTCAAGACTACATTAGTGTCGAACTAAAAATGCTAGGACCAATTTGAATATTTGTTCTATTAGATATTATTAATTAGAATCATTTTGTTATCATCCAGTAATAATCTATACATTAGCAAATAGTTACTTTTCACAATTAAATTAGAGGCTCTACTAGAAACACGTTAATTACCGTCGGATGATTACCGTCATTTCTACATCTGACAATTTTATCGTCGGAAAGAACACAAAAATCGATAGTCACGGCTTTTAGGAAGAACCGTAGTAATTTTGGCTACGATTATCATTGGAAAAAATATTAGACGGTAAAATCGACGGTAAAGTTTGGCGCCCAATGGCACGTGGTGGTGCCAAGCACTTACCGTCAGCAATTTTCAACGATAATACAAAGAAATAAATATCAATTTAATAGTATTTATTATTCTAAATTTACCGTCAGCAAAGTCCAATGGTAATTTTAATAATTATAAATCATAACAACTTTTGTTAATAATAACTATTTTAAAAATAATTAATACCCTTACCATTGGAATATTCTAGCAGTATGGTGACAAAAGAATATAAGTGGTCGCGTCTCCGTTGGGACGTAATTTCAATGTATCTTACTGTCGAAAAAAATCGACGGTAACAACTTCGAAATATGAGGGGACACACGTGTTCCCCACGTTCTTAACGTTAGAGAATGACATTATTAACCTTTAACGTTACCGTCAGATATTACCGAAGGTAACTTCTCGAAATATGAAGAGACATACATTTTTGTAGCAATTTGTAATGGTCAACGTTACCGTCGGATATATCCAATGATAATGAACCAATGTCATTAATGGTCGGGAGGTGGCGGAGGCTATATATAGCCCCTCCGTCCCCTCCCTCCTTTATTCACTCTCCCTCTCCCTATCACCGCCACTACCATAAGGTTGCTGCTGCCACTGCCACCACTGCCATTTGAAACATCCTAGCTAGGTAGCTTGTGCTTAAGTCACAAATCATACTGATTAGGTGGTTGTCGTTTGGGGTGCGAACTCTTTACCGTTCACCAATACTTTTAAAATAGGGTTTTCACTAAAAATAGGGCCAATTTAAAACTTCTTGCTCAATTACTAGCGATAGGAAATTAGAAGCCATGCGTGTATTTAGTCGTCTAAACTTCCAAGAATGCATAATTCACGATATAGGAATTTAACCTACGACAAGATAACAATCCATGGTAATTCCACACATAACTCGGCCATAATTGCACACAGACATATATATATATATATATATATATATCCACAGTCATAATATACATATTTTTACTTCAGTTATATCCTAACATACAAGCACAATTTTAACTTATACTATACATTTAGGTTATAGGCGGATGAATATTATTCATTGCGCCTACTATACATATATATCATCATAAATTCATTTTCTCACAATAGACCGTGCTAGCCCTTCTGTTGTGCCACCCTACCCATTTGACTCCTCGGCCGGGTCCTCCTTGTCCTCGTCCTCATCCTCGCTAGATACCGCTGGAATAGCGGGGAAGTCCTTGTGGGTGTATCGGCGCTGCACCCATGATGGCACGCTCTTCACTATCGTGGTCCTTTGACCACGGGGCCTAGCCAGTGGGGCGATCGAGACGGGATCCACTCAAACCTCCTTGACTTGCGGGGGAGCCTCGACATTGCTGTCATTGTTTATGTGGATGGGGTCCCTAGCATCGAACCCAGGCTCTTGTCCACCATGATCCGGTTTACCGACGTGGAGCCAACCCCCTTATGTACACGGAGGGGTGGTGCTGGGAAAGGTAAGGACTGGGTAGGAGCGTCGGTGGGTGTGTACGTGCACGTCTCCGTGATTAGCCCTATCTTGGGGTCACGTTGACGGGTACGGGTCATCAGTAGGGCAGCCCTCCTCGGAGACGCCATCCGTATCACCTGGAATAGTAATCGAGTGGGGGCAAGAACAAAGCGTTCGTAGTGGAAACTTTGGGGTATAACTATCGCTTTATTTCTCGGTTAAGATCTAGGCCACTCAGGAGATCTCTACGTGCTCGTGGGCTCAACTTCTTCACTTTCAAGGCCCTTCCAATGCCCGTGGTGGGAGTAACTTTTAGGATGACACGGTCTCCCTCCTGAAATTCCAATGGCCTTCTTCGAACATTGGTGTAGCTTTTCTGACGACCCTGAGCTGTGAGGATCCATTGCCTAATCTGCTGTATACATTCCTCCGCCTCTTGAGTTTCCTTTGGGTCCAAAATATCTATATTCCCGACTATCATTCCAACACAAGGGCGATGGGTATTTTCGACCATAGAGTGCCTCAAAAGGGGCCATGCCGATACTGGCATGGTAGCTGTTGTTGTAGAAGAACTCTACGAATGGCAGCATCATATGGTGAATCGAGCATGCACGCCCTCAATATGTCTTCCATTGTTTGAATCGTCCTCTCGGTCTGTCCATCCGTTTGATGGTGATAAGCCGTGCTTAATAGCAATTGAGTCCCGTACGCTTTCTGGAAAGCTGTCCAGAATCAGGATGTAAACCGCGGATCGCTATCTGATATGATGGACGAGGGCACACCGTGCAATCTCACCACTTCCTTTATGTAGAGTTGTACCAACTTCTCTAGTAGGTAATTCATCGTCACCGGAAGAAAATGAGCTGACTTGGTGAGTATGTCAATAATCACCCAAATGGCGTCTACTCCCCTCCCCGTGCATGGCAATCCCGAAATGAAATCCATTGATATACCGTCCCACTTCCACTCTGGTATCTCAGGAGGATTCAACAATCCTGGGGGCTTTCTATGTTTCACCTTTGCTTTCTAACACACCAGACACTTCTGCACCCAATCTTCCACATCTCGCTTCAATCCTGGCTACCAAAACATTTTCTTAAGATCGTGATACATCTTGGTGGTGCTTGGGTGCATCATGAAATTGCTTTTGTAGGCTTCGTCCAGGATGTCCCTTTTGAGATTGCCTTCGTCGGGTACACAAATACGGTTGTTGAAGCATATGATCCCATCACTTCCTACCGTAGCTTCCTTGACCTTCCCCTCTCTCACTGCCTTAGTAAACTTCTGCCAGAGGACCTCTTGACTGTGCTTCTTGGAAACCACTATACTACGCCTGAATCTGCTGGTAATTTGTGGCTGGCTTAACTGGATACTGTTGGGTTGCACAAAGATCCCCAAGTTAAGGTCTTAGAAATCTTCCTTGTTTTTCAAAAATTACATTTTGTGTATTTAAAATGAATTGAATATAAAACATCTTAAGCAAATGTTTATATAATAGTATATTAAATAACTTTATATGATATTATTTAGAGATTAATTTGTAATACTGAAAGTGTAAAAAGTTTTACATTATCATCCAATCATATATTATTATTTGAAAAAAAAATTACGTAAAGAAGGGAAAACTGAACCAATTTTACTTATGTTTATGCAAATAATTGAATAATGGTGTAAAACTCTTTTACACAATGAATATAAATTAATTTTTATTATTTGTAAAAAAATATGTTTATGTTGTATTATATCTTATACTTATGTTCGCATTAAAAACTCATGCACCACATAGATAATAAAACTAGTTGGATCTATAAACTCTATATTAATATATTTAAAATGTGAGTTTTGCGGGGCACTTGTTAAATAATCATAAAAAGAAAGTTTTAACTTTTTTAAAGTATTTTCATTGCATTAAAAAGTTAAAATAATTTAGGTTTTCAATAAAAACTTTCTCTTTTTAATTTTTTTAACAAATACCTTTAAAGTACTTGATAGTTAATTTTTGAACAGAGCAATGTTACAATACACCAAAAAGTATTCACCAGGTGTCCACCAAATGTTACAGATGCATGAACAAACATTTTATACACAGATGAACAAACATTACAAAATTGATGAGCAAATATTTTCACGTACAAAAGCGAGAAAAAATGGGACTTGCGGCACATTAAATGCCAAAATGTAACTTTAACACTCTTTCCTGCCCTCAGTCACGCTCCAAAATGCGTGCGCTCACGCTCTCTAGTAAACAAACATTATAAAACAGATAAACAAACATTAAAGAACAAATAAACAAACATTATGGAGCACAAAAAAATAAAATAAAATAAGACTTTACACAAACTAAATAACAAAAGCACTCT
The DNA here is from genome assembly GCA_003254905.1 of Nissolia schottii. Classification (NCBI taxonomy): domain Eukaryota; kingdom Viridiplantae; phylum Streptophyta; class Magnoliopsida; order Fabales; family Fabaceae; genus Nissolia; species Nissolia schottii. Next base: position 3,115 of record QANU01046961.1, on the reverse strand, counting down.
CTCTCCTACTCCCTTACTCACTCTCTCATAAACAAACATTACACCACAAATAAACAAGCATTACAACACTCTAAAATAAATGTTTCAAACTCATAACACAAACATTAGAACATACATTAACAAACATTACACTATATATGAACAAACATTACACCACACAAAAATGAATAAATAAACTAACATTACAACACTCATAAACAAACATTGCAACACAAATAAACAAATATTACACCACACAAAAAAATGATAAAATTTATAGAACAATATGGATCAGAGATAAATGTTTTTTGTTTAAGAAGAAAAAAAAATGAAGATTAGCCCCAAAAAAGGCGAAAACAAATAAAGAAATAAGAAACGAAACAAAAAAGGAACAAGAAAAGAAAAAACGGAGAAGAAGAAAATAACAGAATGAAAAAAATAGCTGTTACAGGTAAAATAAAAAATAAAAAAAAAAGAATGAGAGGAGAAGGAGAAAAGCATGAGTAAGGAAAAGTGGGTGGAAGAGAGAGAAAATTAATATTTAATATTGATCCACAGTTGGTGGATATCTTTTTTTGCACATATAGTATTTCCTTCTTAAAATGTACTCCCTACGTTTCTCAATCTTCGTCCCTTTTTAAAAATTAAATTATTTCATATTATTAGTCATTTTAGCGTTTTAATGTAGAAGTAATTATTATATGCCAATTTTACCCTTAGTTGACAGAAATTTAGTGGATTTAATAGAAAAATGAGTAATTAATAGAGAGAAATGGATAAAGAATAATAAGTTAAATATCTTTTTAGTCCTTGAAAAATTACAAATTTTATGTTTTACTCCTAAAAAATCTTTTGCTAGGAAATAGTACCTCACAAATTTTTTCGATACGATTTAGTTCATGCTATTAAGCTTGGCCATTAACGACTAACGCGACAGTTAACTTAGTCACGCGACAAGCTGTATGTCCACACAAAATTGACATACAAAACACAAAATTTTTAATTTTTAAAGAGTACAAACATATTTAACCTAAGAATAATTCAATAAATTAAATTTTTTAAAATTAAAATCATTAAATAATTGTTCTAGTTCATGTGCATTGTTGCCTAAAAGAATTAACAGTGAAGAATAGAGGGAGTATATTATATTTTGAGTGGGACAAGTTAGCTCGACCATTAAATTGGGTGGGGGATATAGTCACATACGTTCCCTTGTGGTAACCGTCAGTTGCCGACGTTGCGTGGATCTCTCGTCGAGGCCAAAATCCTCTACTTGGCTTCTTGCTACCCATACATCTCTCTCTCACACACACACACCATGCTTTTTCTTCTCTCATTTCCAGTGTTTTAGTTTTTATGGTCTATTTAGGTTCTACGCTCACTAACTGGTGCGCTCACCTACATTCTCAGCAGCTACAGCACTCGATTGTTGCTTGCCAGTGGGGACAGGCTCATGCATGCCGTTCAGTACAATGGGTACGGTGGCGGACCAGCTGGCTTAAAGGTTTTTCAATTTAATCATACTATATTCTTATAACTGCATTTTGTTAGAATTTCTTTATCTACGTCATGTAAGATTATCAAGAATTATAACAATTTGTAAATACCTGAATTCATGGATGTTGATGGAATTCCCTGCAGCGATTAGTCATGAACAAGATCGTTGGCTTTAGGCCTAAGTCTTCCTCAATCAAATCCCTTAGTTCCTCAAACCCTCAGTTTCTCTTCCAGATGAGAAGGGAAACTGTGTTTGATTTTTGTGTGTGGGAATCATAGCCTCCTCACGTATTTATAACCGATCAAGGGGCTAACGGTCCCCTGATGGGCCAATACTCGGCATCTACTCATTAAGTCCATATCATTTTCTTTAAGCCCAAGAGACTTGTAACAAAATTAGATCACTGTAATAAGCCCTTTATGATAAATAACTAATATAATTGTTATTAAATATGAGCCCACGTATTGGAATTACAAATTTCCAACACATTTCGCTCTTTCTTGGTTAATGCTCTTTTAAGTATAATTTAATTTTGTGCATCTGGGTAACTTCGTTTTGGTTTGCCAATCCTCTCATGCACTTATGTCACCGTGTCTTTATTGATTACTGACCAATCATACTGAGTGCGCTGATCCAGATGGTGAAAATGCATGCGCTGTTATTTTCTGCTTTCAAGTTTCAGCATGCGTTGGTGTTGCATACTGTAAGAACTGGTATCCAATTGAATAAGAAAAACTGAAACAGCTGCTGATTTTTTTTAATTACAGCAGGAATTCCAATGGGGAATTTCCTGGCAGAACATAAACTAGCCCAAGGGCTGCAGAAAAAAAAAACGATAATCAGAAAATAAGCCTGGGAAATAATGGATCCCTTGGTCCCCTGTCTAGTTCTGTCTAAGCCTGAATTATTTCCCTCAGCCTACGGTTTCTCTCATATAATCGAGAGAGAGAGACATAATCCTGGCTAAATCTTTATTCTTTCCTATTTTAATGTAACTAATTGATTTCCTAATTGGCTAAACAAATTCTGTTTAAAATATCAAATCAGATATGATTCTGATTTGAATTATCTCCTAATCTCTTCTTTCCTTTCCTAGAATAATGGAATGGAAGTGGAATAATTCCCTTTTCCTTATTCTTAGGAACAGAATCAGGTGTAGCTGGGGCCGGCTGGTCTGTAACACATACATTATTTGCGATAGTGTGAATGGTGATTGACAACCAGTGATTTATTGGGGTTTTCTGATTGTGTGAACTGCTATTGATATGTCATGGTGGAATATTCTGGTTGCTCTGAGGAGCCTTTGGTTTCTTACGGAATAATTACATGCACATTTCTATGTTGTTCGAAGGTTGCAATTGCAGTTGTCTAGGACTAGAATTCATCTGTTCCTCCCTTCCTTCGTCTGTGATTCTGATAGAAGCGGAGAAGGATAGGTGGAGACAAGGAGCGCGTTGATTAACCATTAAGAATTTGATAAGTCGGCGGCTTGGCTTTGACTAGTTGGTTTAGCTTTGATTGGTCGTCACTTTGATTAGATGTTACGGACTTGATTAGTCGACTTGGCGTTGATTGTCCGTTATGAAAGGGCTAAAGGCGGATCAAATATCCAAGCGAATTAAAACGTTTCCGGGATAG
>QANU01046930.1:0-10441 GCA_003254905.1 Nissolia schottii | reverse complement strand
AGAGGGAAAAGAAAATTCACACAAGCATTTATACTGGTTTGATTCCTTAATAGGAATCTACGTTCAATTCTTCAAACGCCAAAACCAGTTTTCTTTCACACAAATTTCAAGTACAAAAACCAATAGTTCCTTTCACTCAGGAACTCCCAAATCAAAACAGAAACTTGAAACGAAACCTTTCTCTCAAGCTCTCTGTTACTCGCCAAGGAAAAATCTCAAATGATAAATATTTTCTAAAACAATGAAGACACTCAAAACTTCAAATCAGAGTATAAACAAAAAATAATCAGAAAGGGAGAAGTTTGTATGTGAATCTCTTGAGAAGGAATATCACGAATGGTTTTTTTTGCTCAGGTATCTTTCTTTCTGAGTGATCAGAGATGACTCTTTTATGTTTGACTCTTGAGTATTGAAGCTCAAGATTAGCTCCTCTATCTTTGCCATTCCTTCTTGCCATAACTCGTGTGCTTTCTTCTTTTGTCTTCAATCAGCTTGATGTTCAATCTTTTCTCTCTTGACCGTTGTATGGAGAGCTTCTTGTTCCATGAATTTTGCTTTCCATTTTCTTGTATACTTCACGTTTTTTCTAGCTCCTGTAACCGTTGGAAGCAGCTCTTTTTGTTTCATGATTTTTTGCTTTCCATTTTTTTCTTGCATCCATCACTTGAAGCTTTCTTTTTGCTGAGCTTCTTCACGTGACTTTCTTTCTTTCTTTGACTATAAAATATTGCTTTCCATTTCTTTGTCCTATTCTATTTACTTCACTCATGGCTACATTATAGCCTTTTTGTATAGGAAAGTTTCTTGAAGAGAGGTTATACTTGATAGCTTCCAATTTGTTGTTATTTCTATGTCACTTGATTTGTTTCTCTTTCTTCCTTTTCAAACAAAAAAAGGATCGAATCCTTTATAGGTTGAGGTACGTGTTTTGCTACTTCTTTGTTTGTCTTTTATTTCCTTGTGTTGAAGATCTTTTCCTTTAAGTGTTGATACCTCTCTTTCTTTCTTCCCCGAATCTATCAGCATATGGAGAATATATATTTTCCTTTCTTGCTTATGAGGGTGATGTGTATATAATCTTTCTTCAGAATCATATATATTTATCTCTTTACTTTTGCTACCTAAAGTATTGCTTTGTCAGGGTATGGAGACTTGTGTTTCCTTTTATTTCTCATTTGTCCCATCTTATCAAGTCAAACATTGATGACAAAATTCAGCTACAAATTTTTTACCATGCTTTATTTACCGTGATTTGCTGTGTCCATAGTTCTTTTCTTTCTTTATTTTCCTTGTGATATAATAACAACTAACTTGGGACAAGAGGGAATGATTTTGCTAATAAATTTAATTCATCCTGAAACACTAGCACACATATTAGAATGATCATGCAATGTTTGTCATCATCAATTTTATTATTTTGCAAATTTAATCAACAATCACCAATAGCAATAAAATACAATATTTAGTATACATATAACATACACCAATCATAAAGATATACAAGCCACAGACTATGTGTGTGTGTGTGTATATATATATAACATACCAAATTTTTATTCTAAATTATAACGTAGAAGGTGTTATCCTTGCTTTATTAATTATGGATATAACTCAATGAGAGACCTTAAACCCAAAATTGGAGTTATTTTATAGTCACTGAAACCGGAAGAGAAGATCAAATTGGCCCATTCTTTCTCATTTCTCTCTTTTCCAGTTTGATCCACCATCATGAAAATGTCAAAGAAGAGTTGTGTTTCAACTGACTCATCATCTCGATTCTCATCCTCCATCACCATATCTATGATAATCACCTTACCTTCTTTGCCTTTGCTCATGATTGCCTCCTTGCATTTTCTCAATATGTTCATACATTCCTCATCATTCCAGTCATGCAAAATCCACTGATTCATTATATATTCAAATGTTAAATTGGACTGAGGATGTATTAAGTCTCACGTATTTAAAGACATGACCAAGATAACCTTGATAATAGTTTAGACAACTTTCTCTCTTTAAGGTATGTTTGTTATAAGGTAAAAATGAGGGATACATATTCATGGATAAAGTTTATGTATAATTTTAACATACATATAAACTTTATCCATGAAAATTACACCCTCATTTTTATGCTATACTAAAAACACCCTAAGTTAGCTTTTAAAGTGAAATTAGACATTCGATTCTATAATACATGTAGTTTTTTATAGGCTTAAATAAGTCTTTAATACCTAATAAATTGTAAATTTTAGTTTTGTCCCCTAATAAAAATTTTCTTTGGTTTTAGTCCTCAACATCAGTTATATCCATTAATTAATAACATAACGGGACAGAATTCTAACTTAGCTTATTCTACGTGGCATTCATTAATCTCACAGGGCAAGTTACCCACAATACACATTTCACCCCCTAACAACCCAAACTTGAACCGACCTAGGCAAATGGGTCGTGTCTGGATTAAGTTATGATTATGATTAAAAATGAGTATTTTGGCAAGTGATATGTCACATAAGATAAACTAAGTTGGACTTTGATTTACGACATCATCACTTAAAGGAAATAACTGACGTCAGGGACCAGAACTAAATAATTTTTATTAGGGGTCAAAACCAAAATTTACAATTTACTAAGAACTAAAAACTCATTTAAGCATTTTTTTTTTTATAATCATACATGTTATTTCTAAATTTCTTTCCCAAGCAAAAAAAAAAAAATATATTTTTACCTTCAACAAGATAGCATCAGTTGGAGGAATGGCTTCAAACATGTCCCCTCCAACATATCTTAGGTTCCCACTATCTTCCAAGCCATCAACAACATGGGGGAGGTCATACACAATGCACTCCAATTGTGGGAATGATCTGGCAATGGCCTTTGCCACCGTCCCTGTTCCTCCCCCAACATCAACCAATGATTCCAATCCCTCAAACACCCCTCTGCCCTTCTCAACCACCAAACCGGTCACAAATCGAGCATCACTTGCCATTGCATCATTGAACAAGCGATTGAGTTCAGGCGTGCGACCGGCATAATCCCATAATATCATCCCATGCTCTGTTTCAAACGGCATGCGGTCATCATTTTTGAACCAACTAGAGAATTGATGAAATGGCTTTGTCAAAATTGGATCAAGCATGGCAAGCAAGAAAGGTACCATACTCAAAGGGTTGTCCTTAATAAGTAGCATAGATGCATCGGTTAGCACATACGCTAATTCTGGCTCATGGTTATTATTTTTGGTGTCAATGTTCTGTGTAGAGAAGAAGCCAGAGTGGGTGAGGACTCTCATCAAACGGTTGATGCAGTGGGTTTTGGATGGATTGATATTTGGGAGTGAAGCAATGAGTTGCGAGAGTGGCATGGGTTTGCCATAATTGTGTATGGCATCTGGTATGCCTAATTCAACTGCACATTTAAGGGACATTGAGTTTATGAAGCTGAAAATGTGATTCCAAACGTGGGTTTGTGCTTGAAGCAATTTGGTGGTATGCTCTGCGCTTTTGGATTCCATAATTTTGCTTTGTCTCTGGGCTACTAGCTCTGGATTTGTGCATGGAACTTGGTATTACTTGGGAGTATTTATAGGGAAGCCTGGTATGCTATATGTTAGGCTGCTGGTTGCTGAGAGTGAGAGGGGGGAGGGGGGGGGACAGATATACATAAACATGACGACAGAGACGTCTAAAATAAAAGGACAAGTCATTTTTGTATTTTGTTTAGTGATAGTGTACAAGACACACTTATTTGTATGTTTGATTTAATAGGGACAAGACAGAAAATACACTTCAAGTAATAGAAAATACTCCCCGTGTCCCAGCAAAACGAAGGTATAAAAAATACACAAATTTTCTGGTCTGGGACACAAATTTTTGTGCCTATTTCAATAATAAACAAACAAGATTTTAGAGAATCCAGGTTTTGTATATTAGGCTAAAGCAACTATCCATTTATTAAGAACAATAAAATTATAGAATTATCAACATTTTATTTCACATCCAAAATTTTATCTAATATGTCATTCAATTGAATATTCAAAATTTTATTTCAAACCCACATCAAGTAGAATAAAGGATTAGAGTTTAGGGTGTACAAGTTATCTGTTAATGATTATGAGTTAAGCTTTTGCACATTAGGCTTTAGTAACAACCCTCGACCTAATTATTACAAATAATAAAATTATTAATTTTTAAAATTTTTATTGAATGTTATAAATTTTACCGAAATGGAACTAAGTGTTGGGCGATAAAAAAAACTAGCATGAAAATAAATCTCATGTTGTGAAAATGAGGATGTTGCATGAGATGAGCGAACACACCAAACAAAATATGATAAGAAATGAATACATTAGAGAGAAAGTCGGGAGAACATCTATTGTAAAAAAATGATACAATCATTGATTTGGAACTAAGAGGATGAAGAAAGATTGATTTGGAGATTAAGGGGTTGTTTTGGGTTAGTGAATGGGTTGGGCCTTGGGTGGGTCAAGTAGGGTCATGGGTTTGGACAGGTTGGGCAGTTTGGCATGTCGTGTAGGATAAATTATCATGGTGGAGGGAGGTGACATGACCAATTTAATTATCATATCAACAATTAACAGACCGAACTAAACAATAAGGGATAAAAGAGAAAAAGGAAAATTATGAGGTATTGAACCCAATTTTTTTTATTAGGGTGCAAATTCAAGAAAATGGATTTATTAAGGGACTTAAACTTATTTCACCCTTTAAAAAAAATCAATTTCTTCGCCTATCATTCCAATTATATTCATTTTTGTTTTCTATCTGTTACATTGTTACATCTTTGGTCCCGATCATTTTTAAATTGATTATTTTTTACTTCTAATTTGATCAACAATCAAACTTGAGTCCCATTCTATGTCCACATCCTTCGAATTAATTCTTAGAGTATTGTTTTCTATCTTTTAAAATGAACACTAATTTAGCTCAATTGAATTCGAGATGAAAAAGTTACAACTTGATAAGCCTAATGATGAAAATAAATGCAATTTAAAAGAAAATGAGTACAAGAGTGCAAGTGAGGAGTTAACCACAGACTAGCTATAATTAGAGATAATTTGTGTGGTTTGTGCAATCGTGTTAGAGAAATCATAGAACGCTAATGCTTTGGCCCAACTTGTTCATACTAAGAAATTAGGCGATCGATTGGGTTGAAAGAAAGTCATTAACTATCAAGAGAGATTAGTGATTAAAAGAGGATTCCTGATTATTAACTGGGTCAAACTAGAACTTAATAACTGAGATTAGAATTGGTGAAATTAGCGTAGGAGAAATCAAGCACCCTAACCCCTTAATCATCTAAATTAAACTCTTTTTGTTTATTGTCTTCTTAATTATTGAATTTTCTGTTTATTGTTCATTCTCCAAATTAACAAGAACATCATTCTCTGTCAATACTCGTAATTATTGATTAATTTGCGTAATTAATTTTTTCTTATGGGATCAACAACCCAAGTGTATTAAATTCGATTTTATTACTTATACACCACGATATACTTACCGGGAAAAGTCATATCACTAATTAGCCAGAATTAAAAAAGAAAATTTTAAAGAGGGTGATTGGATAAGTAAAAGGAGAAAAAAAAAAAGCACTCATTAAAAAACAAAAACTCACTCTTGCATGAAACTCATTCGTCACGTGAGTATTAACATAATTGAAATAAGTATCAACCGTATAATCTGAATGGATTGTATCCCAAGACAGAGACTTCTTATCAAAATCATATCGCACTAGTGTGTGTCATTGTTGACTGTAAAGCTCGCTGTACCTTATATGATCCGATACCCACCAAGTATTATTTGAACCTAACCGATTTCTTTTTTGTTTTTCTTTTCTTTTTAACCAAAATAGAAGACCGAAAATAAAGGCATTCTTTTTATTCAATTTCCACTTGGAGAATCATACAAGCCAAGTTTTGTTTTTCTTTTCCTTTTTAACCAAAATAGAAGACCGAAGGCAATCAACAAAGGCATTCTTTTTATTTAATTCCTAACTGGGAATTATGCAAGCCAACTAAGGCTTGGTTTGGTAATATATGTTATGACTCTCTAAAAATTGTTGAGCTTTTTAAATTCTCTAAAAGTTGTTCTTAAAAATTATATAATATTATTTAATAAAATAATGCAAAAATTGTTGTTAATAAACATAAACTATAAGAATGACATTTGATAAATATATTGTAAAGTTGTGTTTAAAATATAAATTAATTATAATAGATATAAATAGTAAAAAACCACTTATATTTTAATGTTTTATTAATTATTGAATGACAAAAATTAAAAATTATTAAAATTTAAGATTATTTGAATTTTTTAAATTTTAGAGAGTTAGAGTCAATTCTAAAAAGTCTCTTTTAAAAGTCTACAAGAGCAAAATTAAATCTTAAAAGAGAGGAACAAAAACTCTTCAACTTTTTTGTTTATTAAATATAAAAAATTAATTTATGCTTTTTAAAAGTAAGAACACTTCCTCAAAATTAAAGTTTTATCTAACTAAACCTAAGGCAGGAGCAAGCAAAAGTAGCAAGGCGTTTTCTAATCTAAAAACTTACTTGAATTATACGCTATACAATTAAATCACAGAAGTAATAAATTGTTAACTTACATAAATCAAATATCTATGAAAAATGTTTTGGACACTTAACGAACATTACTTTGAAAATTATGTACTATATAATATTAAATTTAGATAGTTAATTACTATATTTACATGTATATTTTGCATTTAATTGAGCAAATTGTTAATTATGATATATATATATATATATATATATGTCAAGAGAAAAACACCAAAGGTTGAAGTAAACAACAAAAATTAGTTGCTTAAAAATAAAATACTTGACACATAAAAAAAATCAAATGTTTTTATATATTAAGACTTTGTTCAAAAACTTGTAAAAACTAATGACGACTTGTGCATGGCAAGGAGAAGCAGCAACAACAACAACAACGAGAAGAGGGGCAGCGACAACAACAATTGGTAAGCAGTAACAGCAGTTTGCAAGGAGTGACAAGACAACAACGTTGGAGCAATTTTGGAAAGGAAAATTTAGGTTAGAAATTAGGGATTTTAGTTTTTTACACTATTTTTTATTATATTTTTACTAAATGAGGATATTTTAGTATTTTACTAAGTTCGGGGTCCCCGTAGGGTAGGGAGTGCAATCCCCGCCCCCATCTCCAAAGCTGCCTTAGGGAGACTTTTGCCCCAGTCCTCATGGGAAAAAAAATGCCTGCCCCATGGGACCCCATTTGAGGATTCTTCACGGGGATCCTTGCCTGGTAGAGATTTTTGACATCCCTATCCACAACAATATAATTATGATATTCTTGATAAGGTCAACACAATTTATTTATTTTACAACTTTAACTACATATAGTAGTCTTTATTTTTAGTAAGTCTGTATAATGACTTTTATTGTGCATATCATTTTTTTGGTATAATAGTGGTCTTCGAAATTACATTACCATATTCAACTCATATATTTAATACATTAAAATAAAAATAAGTAACAATGGTATCCAAAATCTAAATTTAGTACGAATCGATATACAATCAACATCATCTATTATTTGAAGTTTTCTACTTGCGTTTCAAGCATTATATCTCGTTACCCATAAAAAATAAAATTAAAAAAAAAATTATATTCCGTTCTATCATCAACTCATCAATATAATCACCACTAAAGTAACAACTTATGATTCAAGAATATTACATCTCTTACCACCAATATTTATTTTTCTTATAAAAGTTAGCTTGACTTCTTATAAAACAGATTTTGTTATGCATTTATTTTTTGAAATTGAATTTAAACTCACATTTTAAAACTATTTTTAAAAACTTGAGTAAAATACAATAAGTAAAATTCTAAACTCATTTAATTTATATTTACTAACAGTGGAAAGAGTTTTGCATTGTCACCCAATCATGTGTCATTATCTAAAAGACTTTTGAAATAGTGAGACGAAGATTCAGCCAATTTTGTTTATGTGGCAACACATAATTGGATAATAGTGTAAAATTCATACTTCATAACTATCACACAAACAAAAATTCACCAATATTGAAAGAGACTATTTTGTATCCATTTATAATGTAAATAGTTTTACACTATTTAGATGACTTTTGAAGTAGCAAGAGCATAGTTATCAAAATCGCTTGTTAACTCGAGCTAACTCGCATGTAAACTCGTTTCTGGGTAAACTCGCATAAAATCGCAAGTTTACTGCTGATTTTACGATTTTACCACACATGCAGGTTTTTTTTTAGAGACAAAACAAGTTTGATATTGTTTTGCATATCTATGAGTTTTTAGATTTAGGTCATTTAAGTATTTTAGAGTTATCATTTACAGTTGAGCCTACAATCGTGCTCCGCTGTGCTCCTCCATCGTGCTCCGTCGTTGCTTGTGCTCCGTCGCTAATCCATCGTATGTATTTCATCCTTTGCTCAGGGATCTTTCCCACCAGGGCGCGTGACCTCTGCATAGCTATTTGTGCTTTAGTGTTCTAGATTGAAGACATCATCGTCACAAACTCGCTTCTTGTGATGTTTAGTAGTCAATACTATGTATTATATTATATGTATTATGTATGAATTGAACTTAGAACTCATATATTTCATCTTTATTTGTGCTTTGTTATGGAGGTAAATGTATTTATGAATTTCAAGTTTTATTAAATATATTTTTGTAGCATAATAATTTTTATAAAAAAAAATTAATATTTTTTTAATAACAGGTCAACTCATACGAGTTTACGATCTGAGTTTACAGAGACTCCACGAATTTAATTAAACTCGCGAGTTTGATAACCATGCCTAAGACAAAACACAATTCTTAGTCATCTTACCGCAAATAAAGTCTTGGTACAAGCAATATAATTAACTTTTCTACATATATAAATTGTTAAATTATCACCTTGGACACCATATAAGCAACAAAGTTTGTTTGTGAAAGAACTCAAGCAAATTTTTCCTATGCTATATAAACAAATTTATTTTTTAATCATCACATACATGGTTATCAAACTCGCGAGTTTAAGTAAACTCGTGGAGCCTCCGTAAACTCGGATCGTAAACTCGTACGAGTTTACCTATTATTAAAAAAATATTAAAAAATATTTTAAAAATTATTATGCTACAAAAATATATTTAATAAAACTTGAAATTCATAAATACTTTTAACTCCATAACAAAACACTAATGAAGATGAAATATATGAGTTCTAAGTTCAATTCATAGATAATACATAATACATATGTTTGAACAAGAACATATTCTCCTCCACATAAACTTAATGACAAGTAAAAATCTATCAACACAAGAGAGAGACGGTGTATTGAGCAACCAACATTGCAAATGTATATAAAGAACAATGTCACTCATTTTTTACAAAAGTAGTCTGCTTCAAGCAGACAACAAAGAATTCGGTGATGAGTTCGAGGGGCATACCCTTTGTTTTTGGAACCTTCAAGAACATAATTATCTAGGAGATGACACACACAACAACATAAATACCGAAGATACCAACGAGTCCCATAGTACTGATTAATGAGCATCACAGGAAGCGAGTATGTGACGAAGATGCCTCCAATCCAAAACACTAAAGTACAGATAGCGATGTAGAGGTCACGCACCCTAGTGGAAAAGATCTATGAGAAAATGATAAAATACATACGATGGAGTAGGAACGAAGCACCATGGCACTACGGAGCGCGATTGTATGCGCAACTGTAAAAAAAAAAAAAAAAATTGCCTGTGGTAAACTCGTACGAGTTTACCCGATTTTATACGAGCTTACCCGAGTTTACTCTATTTTACCCAGAAACGAATTTACATGCGAGTTAGCTCGATTTTACTACCTAAACTCGTAAACTCGTACGAGTTTACGAGTTAACTTGCGATTTTGATAATTATGGTCTTGGAAATGCAGAGAAAATAAATCGCAAATTACTTTTATGAGTTAAGAATAAGATCTTCAAAATGCAATGGCGAGTGAAGAAAATTGCATGGGGTTTGATCATTCTTGTTATATTAATTATGATGGTTTTGTGTGGCTTAGAGAAGTGGGGTTGAATCTAAGCAGATACCTTTTAAAAAAATCAAACCCTTTTTAGAAAAGTTATCTCCTAAATTTTTGGGAGATATCTCCTTATGGCTTCTGGAAGACAAGTTTTCTGAAAATATTTTTTTTCTTAAACGAAAAACAAAATTTCTTTTCAGGGAAGGAAAATGTAAACAGTGAATGGAAGAGACAATCACACCCAAAATTTATACTGGCTTGATTCCTAAGAATTAAGAATCTACGTCCAGTTCTTCAAACACTCAAATCACTTTTCTTTCAAAAACTTTTTAATACAAACACCAATTTCAAAAACAAAACTCTCAAATGATCTATATCAGAAAACACACTCTCAAGAACATATAA
>QANU01046907.1:0-79779 GCA_003254905.1 Nissolia schottii | reverse complement strand
AAAAAAAAAAAACTAGATAAGTTCAATATATCTATCCCATCCAATTCTAATGACACAAGTGCACTCTTAATTCGTAAGTTACTATTTGGGAGAAGAATAAAAATGGCCGCATATCAGAAATTATTTTAGGGGTGTTTGGTAACAGATCATTTCTCCGAAATAACAGGTTTTTATTGGTTCCTTTCAAAAGCTGTCTCAAGAAAATTCTAATTATAAATTGTTTTAAACCTAAAATAAGCTAATACAAATATACACACTAACTTACTTGTATTGAGAATGGAACTAAATGAATGTAAAGAACCTTCACTACAAGTTACATAATTTTTCACAACCGACCATATACTTTCCCAAAGCACAAACGAAATCTAACCGTTCGATGAGCTTCTCGGCAGCGAAGGACTCGTTGGCATGGTACATGGCCTTGAGGACGAGGTTAAACGACGCCGTGTTGGGGGCGATCCCGTAGTCCTCCATCTGCGCCACCCGATCCAGCAACTCCCCCGCCGAGGCTCCCATCATCAAGTTGGCCCTCAAGTAGTGGTTATAGAGGTTCACGTCGGGCTTGTTGGGCTTTCCGTTCTTGTCGAGGGACTTGATCCAGTCCTCGAAGAGGGCCTTGACGTCGGCCCAGCGCTGCGAGGCGGTCCAATCGGCGAAGATGTCCATTAGGGAGCGGGCGTCGTGGGTTTCAGCGAGGGTCTGTCGGCGGAACCCTTGGTTGAAGAAGTTTTGGGGGATGACGGAGGCGGCGACGCTGGAGGAGTGAGGATAGGGGCTGCGCCAGTTCTCGTTGTAGAGTGGGCTGCCGGAGGCTGGGTTCGGAGGGAGGGAGGTGGCGGCGGTGGTTTCGGTGGCGGGAGGGGGGTCTGGTGTGGTTGCGAGTTGGGGTTCCTGGGAGAGGAATGGGAAGGTGGTGATGGTTTGGATGAAGTGGTGGTGACGGGGTTTTGGGTGGAGGAGGGAGCGGGTTCGGGAGAGGATCGCCATTTGCGACGCCATTGATGATGGATGATGGAGCTTCGAGCTGAGGGAGTGAGTGAGAGTGTGAGTTACACTTTTCAAGGCTTTGTTAGGGTTTGTTCGTGATTTGGTTTTGGATTTCGAAGTTTCGGACCGGTTATCTGGGATGAGGGTTTATGGGTGAAATGGTAAATGGAGGTTTTCCGGGTGAGAAAATGAGGATTGGGGTGAGGCCCATGGAACGAAAGAGATGATTTGATGGGGGATAATTGGATTGGATCAGTTTGCGCTGAACAGGGAAAGGGATTATGGGCTTATTTTGATTCACCTGTCCAAATTTTCACGACTATCTTCCTAATTTTTTCGAGAGCTTCCACCTAGTCCAAATCCGGTTTGAATTCTTCAAAGTAGCAAAGTGATGTATTCTCATAGTTTGAGTTTGGATGAGGTATTTTTAAAGGGTAATGTAAGTTTTTAGAAGATTTCAATTGATTTACTACAAGATTTATTGTTTTGATACTAAGAGAAAGAAATTTCAAAGTTTCAAGTTTTTTTTTGAGGTATTTCATATATTTGAATAAAGTAGATTTCAATGTCTTTCTCTTTCTTTACAAGGAATTCTAGAATTTCTCTCATCTCTACTCATTTTCTTGATTCTCTCATCTTCAAACTCTACCATTATTCATCATCTACTACTCGTTGTTCATCGTCAGTAGCCACCATCGGTCGCCAACCAACCACTGTCAATTGCAGTCAGCCACCGGCGAATGCCATATGGCCACCGCCAAACATCATTCGCCCATTATCGGTAGCCGCTAGCTAGACCCTCCAATTATCGATCAAACCACTCCATTCACCTTAAGGCCATCACTGAGCGTTGATAGTCGGCTAGCTGCCCTTAACCATCATTCGGACCCCTTCGATTGCTAACTGGACTAGAACCCGTCGATTGCCAGCTAAACCAGACCCCATTGATAAACAACTGACAATTGTTGGTAGCCGACCGTGTTGGGTTGGGCTCCCTTCCTATGTGGAGAAAGGCCCAATATTTACAAACCCACTAATCTCACTTAATAGTGGAGAGGGGTCAGTAGTTAGGGTTAAGAGAGGAGGCAGAGAAAAGAGAGNCCAAACATCATTCGCCCATTATCGGTAGCCGCTAGCTAGACCCTCCAATTATCGATCAAACCACTCCATTCACCTTAAGGCCATCACTGAGCGTTGATAGTCGGCTAGCTGCCCTTAACCATCATTCGGACCCCTTTGATTGCTAACTGGACTAGAACCCGTCGATTGCCAGCTAAACCAAACCCCATTGATAAACAACTGACAATTGTTGGTAGCCGACCGACCACCGCCGACCATTGGTTAGAGTGGACATTGCCGGTAGCCAGCTGAACCCCTCTAGTCGCCAACCAGACCTAGCTGGTTGTTGGCTAGACCCCACTAATCGCCAACAAGATCCTGCCAGAACTAGATAAAATAATTTTATAATCCAAACAAAGTATTTTTTTTTGAAATGACATAATATAATTATCTTATCCAAACTAAAATATTTTAAAATGAAGAGAATTCATTTGAATCGTTTAAATTTCCTTGCATTTCAAATTCCTTCGAATTTGAAAATACCTCATCCAAACACAACTTTAGGCTTGGTTTGGTAAAGTTGTGGTTTTTCAAAAGTTTCTTAACTCTTGAAAAACTACTATTAAAAAGTCACAATCGTGTTGTTTGATATAATATGATAAAAGCGGCTCTCAATAACCAGAAGCCACAAACTAGTATTTGGTAAATATATTATAAAATTGCTTCTAAAATGTAAAATGACTAGAATAGACATAAATAATAAAAGGATTGATGTGGAATAATTAAGATTTTAATGGATAAATACGTAAAGTTGGATTTTTATTTAAATTTATGGTTATTTAGTCTTTTTACATTTTGGAGAACAGAAGTCAACTTTAAAAAGCTACTCCGGAAACCCCCCAAAAGTACTTATGGCTTTCACAAGACGAGCAAAAGCTCTCCAATTTTTCTATTTACTAAAGATAAAAATGTGACTTATACCTTTTGAGTGCTGGAGCACCATCTCAAAAAACTTTACCAAACCAAACTTTAAGGGTGTGATTGTTTCAACTTATTTGATGAAAAATCACTTTTTATTAAAATAATCAATTTTTACATCTTTTGACCATTCTTAAAAAATAATTTAAATTCCAAAAAATTATGTTGTCAAGTTTGAAGCATAAGCTAAATAAAATATTTTTTTAAATTGTTTTCATCTTTTTCAACTATATAACAAAAATTAAATTTTTAATTACTTTTTTTAAGCTAAAACAAACAAATGAACCCATTGGGTCAACCCATGAACCTAGTTAGGCTGACTCATTCGGGTGGCCACCTTGGGTTAGGCCATCTTAAGTTATAATAATTTTAAGCTAGTAAAATGCTAGGCCACCTTGGACCAAACGCTCTTGCATTGATTCTCATCATTTAATATTAGTAAATGTGAAAGATTCTACTATTTATTTTTTGTGTTGCACATTAAATTCAAATGTTAGTTGTAATTGACTAGGGCAATTGATGTTGTTCTTACTGTTTCATTAAGTTATTTTGGTCAAATTACCTGTTACAAATTGGTGTTTTCATTTACTATGGTCGAGGGTTCAAAACAGAATGTTACTCAAGTTAAGTGGAAAAAAAATCCATGAGCTCATCAAGCTAACGAATGAGGAATGTAACAACCCAAGTTTTTTCTTCGCTAAATTTCCGCTTAATAAATAATTAAGAACATGTTAATAAGGAAAAGATGAGATAGAAATGAAATAAAATTCGAAGAATTTATTTAATGTCTATCGTATTAGGTAAAAATAATAATTTTGCGATCTCGTGACGTTTGGTGACGTTTGGGTTAGTATTAGGCTATTTTTAGAACTTAAGTGTGACTCAAAGGAGTCTGTAAAATACACTAATATGAAAATAATGTGAGAATATTTCAAGAAAAATTTAAATATGAACAAGGAAAATTTCTAGGTCACAACGGTATGTCCGAAATAATTTTAGGACGTCCGGACATAAAGAATTCATGAACCAACATGACATACAACTCATTAAGGGTAAAATTGGAATTAATTAGGGCCAAGGGATTAAAACCCTTGGGCAGCCCTCTTCTCCCCACGAGAAACACACATCCAAACCCCCCAAATTCATTTCCTTTCTTCTTCCAAGGAAGTCCCAAAACCCTAAAGCCATCCAAGCTCCAAAGCTCATCATCCTCATCCATCTTCATCTTCCTTAAGCTCTCTTAGTTTCTAAATCATAGACATAGCAAGGAGAAGCACAATCAAGTAAGAGGATTTTCTTCTTCTTGGGTGAATCAAAGTTTCCATAACCTAGGTTTTCTAATTATTCCAAGGTTTTTATTTTAGGGTAAAAGGAAACTTCAAGCAAGCAATCAAGCTCAATTTCATCCTTTTTCCATCACTAGGAAGCCCTCTAAGAGGTGGGTAACTCTAGTTTTCTCACCTCCTTGGTGATTGGATGTGTTTATGTGTGTATATGTAGGTTTCTATGTATGTTTGTTTATGTTTGCCTATGTATGTTAGAATTTTGGTTAGAATAGGGATGATTGATTATGTACTTATGTATGTGTGTGGATGTTTCTATGCATGTATGTCTTGATGTGGTTATGTATGTATGTGATGATGCTTAAGTGTAGGTGTATGTTGGATAAATTGCTAGAAATGATGTTAGGGTTAGGAAGATGACTCTGAAGGGTCCTGTGACCTGGACTAGATAGGTTTATTATGTATGGAATATGTGTAAAAGCTGTGGAATATGTGAAATATATGCAGTATGTGAAGAAGGTGTACTGAATCTGTGAATTACTCATAGTCTGTGATATAATATGTGTGGCATTTCATGTATTCATGCTGAGTCAAGTTTAAAAGACTAGAAATAAATAGGAGATAACTAAAGATTCTGAAATACACCGTAGGGAACAAGTATGTCATGCTGCAGGTACTGCAAATACTGAAAATGCTGAAAATGCTAAAAAAGGCTAAATGCCACATGCTGAAAAGGCCGTGATCACGAGAGCCATATGACAAGCCCATTTCAGTAGGTCGGATAGACATACTGAAGATGGAAGCCCGCCACAGGTGGTGTCGATATGGCATACCTGGAGGTGTGCGGTTACCACGCCTATGCATTGTCGTACGGGGGCAAGCTTAGGTGGGGGTACGATACCAGCCCACTGTCGAGGGGTCCTTAGGGGCACCCGACAGGTGGAAGCCCACCGCAGTAAGGTCTGGACAGTGTCGGCCTATACTAAGGGTGTGAGGTTATTCCGTCATACTAATGTCAACAGAGGACATTATTATGGTGGGAATAACACCTATTCTGTTATACTGCTATATTCTGTTATACTGCTGTATTCTGTTACACTGCTGTATTCTGTTATGCTGTTACTAGGTTATATTCTGCTAGACATGTTATGCAGCTCATTCTGTCATGGTTATGCTGAGAACTCTATGATATGTATTCTGTTGAATTCTGTCCTGTTGGTACTCTGCTAAATTCTGTATGTCTGTATTGGATGATGCAACGCCTATTCTGATGACTCTGTTATGCTGAATGTAATCTGATTACATGTTGTCCTTTAATTCAATTGGAATATATACTTCTGCTGTTATGCCGTACCGTCACCGAGCACGCTCAAGACGGTTTATATGAAATATTAATCAGCACGAGAACGTAGTAAGCAAGAGTAGTACCCATGTCACATAATAATGCTGATAAAGCCGTTCAGATAGGCCAGATAAAAACTAGTAGGTTGTTTAGTATGTATGTTCACTAGAGATCTCTGAGCGGCCTGAAGTTCGACATAATCTGTTGCATACCTCAGGAACTAAGGTTATTCCACTGAGAACCTACCGTTCTCATTCTCCACTTTTATGACTTCAGGTACTGATGATGATTTATGTTTTGAGGATGCTGATGTGTCGCCAGTAGAGCCATGAGCGGCCGTGACAGGATAGGGACATAGAGATAACTGGATGTTCAGATTTTGCCAAGGGTCTCTAGTAGCCCTTGTATTTTGATATGCTGTATTGTGAATTATGTATTTTGATAGGAGGTAGTCTGACTTATGTATTCAGTACTCCAGTTTATGTACATGTGATGTATATGTATCTTACTTATTATGTATATACAGATATGTGACTGGTATGATGGACCACCTAGATATATGTACTGGATGTGGTATTATCTGATAGGTGTACATTTTGTTATATTGTTTGTTCCGACGCATGGCTCTATTTTGACCGTTATGTAAGGTAAATGAAAAATTTAAAACAGGTCCCTACTTTCCTAAACAATTATTTTCAAAAGATAACTACGGGCTAAAGTATTCCGACCAAGTAGACAACAACCTAGTGAGCTTTGTTTACTACGTACGGGTAAACAGTTAGCTAGGGTGTTTCAAGGAACATCAAGCTAAAATCACTCAACTTGAAGAGAACTTAACTGTCATAATGAATTTGATCCAAGCATCCCTAAATCAACTAATTAAAAGCCTCAATAAACACCATGGGGTGAACTCAATGGTGGAAACATCACATTATTAGCCTTCGAGACAACCATTTGAAGTTGAGAACATGAAATTTGATTTTCCACTATTTGATGGATCCAATGTATTTGATTGGATTTTAAGGTTGAACAGATCTTCGATTATTTTGGTACTTCAGATAAGGATTGTATCACTATTGCAGCAAAATGAAAACCCACATAGGTATCTCAAACAATTCTACATGACCTGTGACACAATGAGGCCACAAAATGTTTCTCCAAACAATGCCAAGCTAAAAGCTTTCCTTTTCTCACTAAAAGGAATGACCAAGGATTGGTATTTTCTATTCCACACCGAGCAGTAAACAGCTGGGTTAGAATGAAAAGGCTTTTCCTAAAAAAGTTCTTCCCAACCAATAGAGCCTCAATTATCAAAAAAGAAATCTATGGCATTCTCCAACAAAATGACGAATCACTTGGTGAATACTGAGAAAGATTTAGAAGGCTATGTGATTTGTGCCCTCATCATGGATTTACTAAACTTCAACTAATTGATCACTTCTATGAATTTCTCAACTACGTTGATAGAAAGTGGATTAATTCAGTCGTCGATGCACAATTGAAGGCTAAAACACTAGAGGAAGCCAGAGATATAATCAATGAGATGGTCGAAAACTCTCAGTATGATACTAGAGCGCCAAGGATAGTGCACCAGATGACCAATCAAGAGATAGGATTTGTGATGGTCCATAGTTTAAAAAAAAGAGAAAGCTTGTGCGTTGCAGTAACATGATGTAAAGAGGGCACTGCAGCGCCCAAGGAGCGCTGCAGTGGCGCGGGTTTTGAGTCCCACATCAAGAAACACATTGAAATAATAGAAGCCTCCCATGAATGTTTAGACTTGCTAATTCGCTCAAGAACTTGAAAGATTCCACTTTTTAGTGAGGCAATTCACTTAAGAACTTTTGTGGAGGTTCTTGACATATTGGACACTCTGGTGCCACTGCATAATTGCATATGATAGATGAGAAATGATGCTTATGTATTCCTAGTCGCACCAGGTGTAGTAATTTGTTTTCGGTGATTTTTGGTATTATTGTTGACAATAAATAATCGACAAGTCCACCTTGTTTCATGATCTCAATTTGAGAAACTGAAATGGTTCCTCTTGTGGAGTCTTAGAAACGTAATTATCAAAGTTCCCAAGAAATATATCATTTGTGTCAATGCGCTCTTCACGACAAATAGAACTAGAGTTGTCAATTTAGGACTTTTATGAATGTAAACTCAAGTTTTTATTTCTAGAGTGATGTGTACAAGTAATAATGTTAGAAAACTTGAGTATGAATGTCAAATTGTGACTTTTGTAAGTGTACAATCAAGTTTCAGTTCTATAGTGAGTGATCAACAGTAATTGTATAGAAACTTGAAGGAATTAGTAATGTATAAAATTACCCGACAATTTGAAATGTCAATGCTAATGTGTGGCTTCTGTATGCAACTTAATTGTTAGAACCAAGTTCTAGTTCGAGAGTTAGTAGCATAATAGCAATTATTAACAACTTGACAATTAAGTGTTGTTTTTATGGTTTTGTTCATTTAAGTTTCAGTTACAGAGTTATGAGTAAAAGAACTTATGTATAAAAACTTAAATTATACAAAAAAATGTCTTATAAAAAAGTTCTTCATTACATTAAAAAAAATTAAGTTTTTCATAACATTAAGGTGTTGTGACCCTGATATTTCATTAGTCCCCCACTCTAAAACTAGGTGTCCTTAGCATTGTCATGACGCTTAGTGTCAAGGTCAATTTGTCATGAATTTTTTTTTTAAATATAACAATATAATTCATATATGATATAAAATAATTAATATTAGAAAATTGTTATATATAACAAAGTCATGAAAAAAAAATTAACACAGGAGAATCTATCCCAAGTAATATTATTCGTTACAGGTTTCATTTTTAGATATCAACTTAAACTATAGTAATGCATCCAAAAAAAAAAAAAAACTTAAACTAAACTATAGTATGGATTTGGACGAGAATAAAGGTGGACAGATCATGATCGAAAGTAGCGTAGAAAAGTGGTAACTATGTTTCTTAGGTGATGGACTTCAATCGAAAGGATAAAGTACCTTTGCGCAGGAGGCATTGGAGAGGGTGAACCCCACATCATAGGGCCATTTTATTAGCCTAAATCGAATTTAAAAGAAAAATATTTGAGAAACTTATTAATTTACAAATTAAGATATCATTTTTATAGATAATATTTGATAATTTTTTATTTTATTTTTTATTTTATTTTTTATTTATCAAGTTTTATTTATAAGAATTGATAAGCTACTTTATAAATTAATTTATTAAGTCTTTTAAACATGATTCATTTTCCAAGTTTGGAATTAAGCACTTTAGAGGCCCATGAAGAAATTTGTACTCAAAAAGAAAAGAAAAGAAAACTCTGAAAAGAGTGACACATAAATAAAAGTGATCCAAAAGCAGCCACCGAATTTCAAGGAATGCTTTTACGACCTTCACACAACTCACAACAAAAGGTGAAAATTCCTTATTCCTTTTGAAGTCCTTTAACATGCATGTTTTATAATAGTGTTCTCACCGATAACGAATACATACTATCATTATTGGAAATAATGAACACCTGAAAGGCATAACACACTAAAAAAGTTTTGCTTGTCTTGGACCCCATGACGTTTTTCTAATCTTTCTTCCGATATCTTGATTCTATATTTATAATAATGACCTTTTTCCCCTTTTACAGCAGAGATATTTTCAAGGGTTAATTAAGTTTTTAATCTCTCTAAAATTAAAAAGTTTGGTTTTGGTTTCTGAGTAAAAGTTTTAATCTCTGTAAAATTTAGAAGTTTGATTTTGGTCCCTGTGAATGTTTGGGAGTTGACGGTGATGACGTGGCAGTTAACGTCACGGACATGGCGTGCCATGTGAACTCGCCACATGGCATAACCCAGTTCATTTAGTTTGACCCATGACCCGACCCGTTTTGATTTTTTTTTTTAAAAAAAAACCCAATTACCCAAAACCTAATCTACCCACCCACGTCCCAATTTCCAAATTCTAAAATCCCTAAACACTAACCAGCACTGTTTCCCCCTGCCTCCCTGATCCTCTCTGTTTCCCCCAAACCACTGACTTCCTCCGCAAGCCCATTGTCGCAACGGCCTGTCTTCTCTGTTCTCTCTATCGTCCGTCGTCCGCGACCCTCTCTCTCGTCTGTCTCTCGTCATCAACATGACCCCCTCTCTCGTCTGTCTCTCGTCATCGCCGCGTCACCCTCTCTCCACCGTGACCCCAGAAAGGTAAGGGAATCCCTGTTGTGTCTCTCTCACTTTGCTATTCGGTTCTGGGATTGGTGCTTTTTGATTTAGGTTGATTTGTTCATTTCTATGATTTGTTCATTTCTTTTGATTTTTGCCAGAAAGGTAATCGGTTCTATTATTTTTTGTTAGAAAGGTAATCAGTTCTGTTGATTTTTGTTGGAAAGTTAACCAATTTTGTTGATTTTTGTTGGAAAGTTGATCATTTCTGTTGATTCTTGGTGGAAATTTTACCAGTTTTAATCCTAGTCTGGAACAAGAAATCCAATTCTGAAAACCAAGTTAACTAATTCTTTGTTTTGATTCACCGAAAGCCTAGTTGACGAGAGACAGACGAGAGAGAGGGTGACGTGGCGATGACGAGAGACAGACGAGAGAGAGGGTCGCGGACGATGGACGATAGAGAGAACAGAGAAGACAGGCCGTGACAATGAATCCCTCAAAACCAAAATCAAAATCAAATTCGATAGCTACAAGCTGAAGGCCATTGGAACACACTTTGCATCAATCCACCGAAAAATAGTTAGCTCTAAGGCAAACGAAGGTTGAGGAGCTGGGAAACTGGAGATGGCAACAAAGGAGAAATGGAGTGGAAATGATGTTTCTGAGTAAGCAAACAATAATGGAGGTACGATAGTGTCGTTGATGAGTAGGAGCCGAAAAAATATATGGCTCAAGGAGGGTCTTATGGCTCTGATGCCATGATAGAGCGAAAAAAATAGAGAAATGCTGAAATCTCATAATTATTTAACCTAATTAACCCCTTAACAATTTCTATGAATGACACTTGGCGATCATATTACACACATATATATTCTTATTTTGCCTTTAAAATTGTCAAGGGTCTTCATAAAGCTATTAAGAGGATGATTAGATTAAATTGTTAGAAGGCTCTAGCATTACTTCCCATGATAAGAGGCAAAGAAATGATAAGGACAAAGTTGTTTGTATTAGTGAGTGTTTTGAGCATAACGTACAAGGAGGTAATCCAATTTATAGGCATATTACGATAAATGACTAAATTAAAATATAATGATAAAATCAAAAAAAAATTTTGGTGTGGTGGAAATAAATACAAAAAACGAACTCCTTACAAAATGAACCCCAACAATTTCACCCAACCATGGGCTGGAGATTAGACGTAAGAGAATCCCACAAGTGCAGGGGGAGCACATCACAGGCCCCTTCCGTAGCAAGGCAATCTGCGTAAAAAATTGGATTCACAGAGGGTGTATTTGGAATCAAATGAAATGGAAAATAATTTGATTTGAATTGCAAATCAACTATCATGTTGGAACCAACTACATAAAATTGATTTAGAAATCATTTACCATGTTTGAAATTCATTAAAATAGGAATTGATTGATTAATTTACATTTTTATCCTTATTAAAATAGGAATTGAAATTTTAAAAATATATATATGTTTTTTTCCAAAAAAATTGGAATTGTTTTCAAAAAATATTTTTTAAATCATTTTTTTAGTAAAAAATCATTTTTGAAAAAAAACAAAAAAAATTTTGAAAAAAAAATTTGGTAATTATTTTTGGAAAAAAATATTTTTTGAAAAAATAAATCTTTCGGAAAATATTATTGGTAAAATAATCTTTTATGATAATAAGTTTGATTTGATGAAAATGATAGAGCTTGTAAGTTTAATTAATTGAATAGAGACAAAAATCATTTATGTTAAAATGAATTCAATTCTAAGCAAATCCTTACAAAAGTAATAGGATTTCTAATGTATGCAACTTGAATTCCTACTTATTTAGGACATTAAATCAATTCTCTTTTCTTAAGACACCAAATATGAAAATTGATTTACAAATCAAATCATTTTCCATCTTATTTGATTCCAAACATAAGAAGATTCAATCATAAACTCCTAGTCCCACTGAAACATTGCCCAAATATCTATGACCAAGGAGGCAAACAAACGGTGATAACTAACAACAAATGGTGATTTAGAAATCTCATTTGACAGCAACTCGAATGCACGAGCTCGCCAAACCCACCATAGCTCAGAGAGAAAAAAGTTGACCTTCCCCAATCTTGCAAAAGTTAGAGATCCACTCAAGAACGTTGGCGTTAGAGAGTTGGGCATAATGATAAATCAATTTAAATCAACCTAAACCAATTTAGGTGGTTTCTCCCATGTTCTATGGGTTAAATATCTCCTCCTATTGAATTTGTCCATTTTTATAATTTTTAGAACTAAATTCGTTCAATTTTGTTAACATTTCATTATCTAATATGTTATATTGATGTGTTATATGATCTAATGTGATAAATTAATATTTTTAAATACAATATTTGTAGAGAGGTGCATAGTAAGGTCAAATGATCCGTAAATTTCTAAACTTCTTACAAGTTGACTCTGCTGGGTTGACTAATGAGAAGTTTGTTACAATTATATAGAACATAAAATAATAATAAAAATTGATGAATTTAGTTTTAAAAATTATTAAAAAAATGGACAAATTCAATAGAGAGAGATATTTACCAGTAGAACATGTGAGAATTCACCATCAATTTAAGATATAATTGTATCTTTATTTATTTCAACATATAGTAACCTTTATTTACTTCTAATCACACGTAGGTAAAAGAATTTAATAATAACAGTTAGAATTAAAATAAAATAATATATTTATTATATCATAAATTAATTTAAGTTTGATTATATATTAATTTTATTTGATTTAGAATTATTTTTTTTATTATATGTTGATTCTGTTGTGAACTTATAAATTAATGTTATTTTATTATACCCATGACTCAACTTTGATAAATATAATTATATTATTTCTTGTTTTTTTAATCTTTTGCTGTGTTTATTTGCTAGTTTTATGAAGATGTGTAATTATAAGAATGAGTTTCTAATAAATACTAGCTAACGACGAAAATTCATTCAACACCTTTTAGTCAAAACCTCTTGATTTCACTGTGCACTTAATAATAACAACAATAATAATGGACTCTCGGCATGACCAAAAGTTGAATATTGTGATAAATGAGTTATACTATAAAAAGAAGTACCTTCATTAAAGGAAAAAGAAAGAAAAAGGACTTTTAAGTTATTCCCAACGATTGTTTGTCTTACCCTTTAATGGTATGACATGAAAAAGTTGTTGGACATTATACTTCATAAACTTGTAAACTTAATTTATCTTGAGGTAGAAGAATCAATAATCAATAAGTGTTAACAGCGCCTCCTAACCAAGAGAAATAAGATAAATAAATAAAAGCTTAAAATAATGAAACAGTTCTATATGTCGCAACCACCACCTGTCTTCCTGCATCATGAAAGATTGAAAAGATTCATTGTTTCAAAGGGTC
Organism: Nissolia schottii; assembly: GCA_003254905.1. Lineage (NCBI taxonomy): Eukaryota > Viridiplantae > Streptophyta > Magnoliopsida > Fabales > Fabaceae > Nissolia > Nissolia schottii. The sequence goes on along the minus strand of QANU01046907.1, from coordinate 66,559 downwards.
ATTTCATCAAACAATATGAGTGGCTGAGAGTCTTTATATAGGTCCTGTTCCTGTTCTTGTTAAATAGTGACCCAATTATGCGATATATGATACTTCAGTTAGGAATGCTTGTGCTAATTTCCGTTACTACAGAGCTATTTTATATTGTTGTAAATTACTCTGCAAATTAGCAACATATATAGATGAGTTATGCTACACGTACACCAAAAATCATACACCATACATACACATTGTATTTATATACATAAAGTTTGTGTTTTAATTCAGGTAATGTTTGTGCACTTAATTAAGTATAATTGAGAATATCATTTACAAGTTTATAATGTTTATGCCCTCGTGAGAATAAAATTTGTGCATTATTAATGGTGTATGTAAGAGTGTATGAAATTAGATGTATATGTAATATTTTTGTATATAGATTGCATCCTGTTGGAAAATAATAAATATTTTAAAAGTTATAATCTCACATTGGTTAACTCTTAAATGTTTTGAGTGTTTATATACTTTAGTAGTTGTTATGTTATGTGGATAAAAGTGCTTGAGGAAAGTGTTGAACTTGCACACATGAGTCTAAGCGCTTGCTATCACTTAAGACATGGTATATATTAACTAAAAAATAGAGGTTTTTAAGGGGACTTTTTCACCTACACTATTTTTACTACACTCTACTAAATCTTTTTTAATTCAAAAATAAATTTCACTAAACTTATTCTATTTGACCTACTAAATTTTTTAATTTAAAATTAACATTTTCTTATTTTTAACATTTCAAACTTAAAAAATAAAATTAAATAAATTATATATAAAAAATAAGATCAACAAATTTAAAATAATTTATGCGCATAACACAAGTACTAAACTAGTAATTATTAAAGTAAGACTTTATGTTCTCTATTATGTTATGTGGGGTTAGCTGCAATGGATCAAGGACTTACAGTGACCTAATTGCTCCTATTGCAGTTTAAACCGTTGAAATTTGATCGAACTACCTATATTGTAGCGGTTAAATATTTTTTTTACCTCAAAATTCTTTTTTAGTTGTCTGTCCGATATTTAAGGTTACTTTTTTGGTTGTCTGCCCGATATTGCAGAAGGTTACTTTTTAGTACAAATTGTAATTAGTTTAATGATTGATTTTTTTAATCAAAATTTTTTAATTAGTTGCTGTCAAGGCTTGGACCACTATTATGACGATTTTTTTTTAGGTTACCTGTCTGGTATTTATGGCTTTGCCTTGACTAATCTGGGTCGACCCGAGTCGCGCACCTAGCTATGACGAGTGAGCCTCCTAGCGAAAATAACTGCGTACACAAAGTCTCAAATTTGGGACCTTGCTTAAGCAATAATAACTCGCCTACCATTTGAACCAACCCCTGTTGGCCTATTATGACTATTATGACGATCTTTGATGGACTTTCTCCTTTCTTCTTCTGCTTCAGACCACCGCTGGTGGCGGCATCATCAACCCGTCACCCCCTCGTTACTCCACCCCTCATGGCCACGATAGTCGCCAGACGGCTGCGACCCTTGCACACCAAATCAATGGGGGAGTGATGATGCGTCGCCGCCCATCACGACCTGTGCTATCCATCCATGAGAGAGATGAGACAGAGCAAAACAAGATAGAACATACATGAATCAGTACCAGATCTGGAGTAGAAAAAACCAATATGGAGGAAGAAACATATCTAAAACAAGAACATATCTCAAAAAGAAAAAAAGAAAAAAGAAGAACAATAGATCTTTAGCAGCAGTCACAGATCTATGAGGTGGGAGACTGATAGTGGCGACGACGTCAGAGGCCAACAACGCTGGCAGGTGTTCGAAGACAACAATTGCGGCCGGCATTTCACATCGCGACAAGGTTCCGAAGACGGCGATCGTGAAGATTATGACGAAATCACGCTTGGAGAGGGGCGAGTAAAGGGCAGCGGTGGTGTGCTTCTTCCTCGGGACAAAAAGTAACAATTTTCAATAATAATATATGAAAGTATACAGTACAATATTTATATTTGTTACGAAATTCACTGTATAACAATTCTCTCCAATATGCAAGTATTATTAACAGATTTTTCGATAGAACGTTCATCTAAATATTTTTTAGAAAATAAAATAGTAATAACTTATAATCACAGACAAAAAAATTTCATATGTAATAATTAAATTAATTTTGTTTTATTTTTTAATAATTTCATAAGGATATAAATATTCGTAAGTATATTTATAATTTATCATTAAAATTCCTATTTATTATTTACAAATAAAAAAAATATGTTCTTAGTGAAAAACTAGTCTGTATAATAGATTGTAAATTTCGTCTATATTTAGCATTTTTTGGTAGTAACTTCTTCTCTAATTCATTTTTTTTTTTGTTACAAACGAAGTTACTACAAAAAAAAAAGTTAAATGAGGGTGAAATGTACAGACAATTTTTTTCCCCTAATAATACAAACTATTTTTTTATTAATTAAAGACATATTTTTTATTTGTACAAAAAAATAGGAATTTTCAATAACAAATGACAAGTATATAGACAAATATCTATATCTATAAAAAAAAATTTTGTCTAAATAAATATTATGAGAAATTTGTCTGTAATAGTATTTTTAGCGGGAATTTAACACAAACAAATTTTTTGATGGATATAGATATTCGTCTGTATATTTTCATTTATGGTTGAAATTTTATTTTTTTTACAGACAAAAAACATCTCTAATTTAAAAAAATTGATCTGTATTACAAGAAAAAAAAAATTGTCTACTTTGTATTTGATAATTTTTGGTGGTGGCTTCTTTTAATGGTTCTTTTGTTTTTTGTTTTTTAAGTTTTGGTCAAAAATTTGGTGGCTTAGGTTAATGGCTTGACTTGTTGGCTTGGTGGCTTGGCTTAAGAAAAAATGGGGGAGATGCTATTTCACCATAACCGTGATTGACGCATTTTATCTAAGGAATAAAAAGTGGAATTCATTTTTGGTCTGAAGGCGGAAATAAAAAATGATAGGGATAAAATGGGAAGAAAAATATTGGTGTATTTTTGTCCCCGTATCAAGTTCTTATGTTCTAAGAAAATGAAAGTATAAAAAATATGAAAATTTTTTGTTTTAAAACACAAATTTTAGTACATATCTGAATAAATAAACACAATTTATGTTTCTGTATTTTAGTATTTCTGTCTTATTTTACTAAATAAATGCAGCCTAAGAGATCCATACACTAGGTCCAAACTTAATTTGATAAAGCTAATAAAACCTAACTTAATTAGATATAAAATATTAAATTTGTATGTTATGAGAAAAGAAAACTTTATAGAAAATATTTATAGGAAACAAACACCCCCGTACAACAAGGCCGCACAAGCACAGAACAGTTGTGCCCACATGAGTTTAGGACCGTTTGAAAATATGGACAAAATAGCCTGATAAAAAATACATATCTTTAGGGTTAACGATACATTATCTACTGTTATAGAGTTTTTCATTGTCCTGTCATTTGTTAGTGAAACATATTATCAAAATATCACTATTTTAAAATATATTACAAAAATACACATGTTTCAGACAGCATAATAAACGAGCCCATGGGCAAAGCCACGTAAGATTTGCCAATTTATTAGATAAATATGGATTAAATTCGTCAATCCATTAGACGAATATGAGTTGAATTTAAATTATTTGTTCTCTTTCCAGCAAAAATCTCCTATGTGCTAATATAGTTAATCTATGTAATAATTAAATAATGGAATTTTTCTTCATAAAAAAACAAATAAAGGGAATTCTCCATAATAATCATCATTGTGGTGTTTAAAAATTTTCTTTTATTTTTATTCTTATTCAATTTTTATTTTTTATTTTCCAAATTTTCTTTTAAAAATAAATACTCACTCTTCATCTCTTATTTCAATCACCACTTTTCATTTCTTCTTATTGTCATTCTCACTCTTTCCTTTTTATATTTCCATATCTCATTTTATCTTTTATTATCAACAAAATTCAAATTTGCAAGCACGAAGTGATTGCAACTCGGTAGTATAGATAATGAGAATTAAAATGAGTGTTTGGAAACTCCAAAAATCATGTTAACTATGTATGATTGGGCTTAGTTTTATAAAACTTGTGTTCGGTAAAAATCCAAGGACTAGTTTAAAAATAACTAATTTTAAACCAATTTTTTTCATTTAATTTGTTTTTCTCTTTTCCCACGATTTCTTTTCTCTTTAAATTTAAAATTTCTTTTCTTATTTCACATTCTCATTTCATCATGAAACCTATCTACCCTTTCCAAAAAAAGTGAAATCTATTATAATATTTTGAGGCAGCTTAATTATGCAAGAAGAAAGATATAAATTTGTAGTGAAAAATAAGAATTATGATATAAAGGAGTTTAATAATGTTGGTAAAGCTTTTTATATTATCATCTAATTAAATCATTTTATATAAATAATATTTAAATAGTGAACACACAAATTAATTATTTTTAGTTACATGACAAAATTTTGATTGAATAAAGGTTAATGCATAACGATTAAATTCTAAATACATAAAGTTAATTCTTATTAACTTAGTTAATAAGTGCTTTTAAAATACTTATTAAGCAAATAAAAATGATAAATTTATATTAAAAAATTAAAATTTCTATGTTTTCAATCAACAAATAATACATTATAAATTTAAATTTATTACTTTGGACGACATAACCAATACCGATTAACAAAACCCATTATTCTATGATTTATATATCTATTTAATAGATTAAATGTAAAAATATGGGACACGCGTACAGGGGGGGGGAAGTGAGACACGTTATTTCCATTTTTTTCCTCTAGAATAGTAGGTTTTTTCTTTTTTACAATGAATTTGCTGGGGTGTCAAAGGGCCGAGCCAAAATTATGGCTATTGATCCGGCTCGTTTATGGTCGGTCTGTGGACCTAAACGGGTTAGCGCACTAGCCTGTTTATTTTTTAAAAAATTAAAATTTTGGTCTATTTTTTATGATTTAAATACAATGTTGTGAATAAGTATGCGCGATCATTTTTAATTATTTTTTATCGTCTGTCTATTAATTAATTAGAAAGAAATAGTTTAAATGGTTGATTGCGATATTATATTATCTTTTTTGTTCCTTCAACTATCTTGCTTGAAAGATATCAAATGCTTTCAAATGTTACTTGAAATCGATTCATGAATTAATACAACTTTCGTTAATTAAATGACGACATATAACATTGATGTGAGTACTGTTATGTTATTGATCAAAAACACAATTGGACCTCTTTCTCTTAGATTAATCAATAATAAACAAGGTTTGAAAGTATATATTAACTCGTAGGGCGTAGGCACTCGTTGAATGAATAAAATGCAAAATTTATCAATATCTATATTATAACACTTCAGCTGTATAACAATATAAATATAATTAAGTAGTTAAGCATAATAAATGATTAAACATGCTCAATTATAAGTAAACTCTTAAACTCCAAAATAAAATTTAGAGTCCAAAATAAAACTTTTAAAAAATTAATTTTTTATAAATAAAAAAATATTTCCCAGGCTCACGGGCTAGCCCGCTGACCTAGCGGGTCGGGCCTAAACGGGTCGGATCAATTTTTTTTAAAAAATTTTCATGGATTTATTTTTCATGTAAAACTAATCTATTTAAACAGGTTAACAGGCTGGACCTACGGACCAGACTTATTTTGATAACCCTAAATTTGCACCTAATATGTGTTTTTTTATATTAAAAAAATGGAGAAGGATAATTAATGGTTATATTAGTACACTCTCTAAGTGTAACAAACACAGAAGAGTGTTGGAAAGCGTACCAGACAGACAGAGGCATTAGGCACCCACCACCTCACTCTCTTACCTTTTTCTCCTTTGTCCAGAAATCTCCATTCTCTCAAATTGCTGCCTCCCCTTCTTCACCTTTCCGGAATAATACCCTCTTCAACTTCATCCAATTTGCATCACCTATTACTACTAGCCAGCTGAACACTCTTCATTAAGTCATGCCTCTTCTCCTGTACTTTGTGCTTTTTCTGGCCCTGACTGGCCATTCAAGTAAGATTCTGGATTTGGATTTAGTGCTGTGAAATTAGTTTCAAGTTTCAGTATTTTAATTTCATCATGACAATTTTCTCTTACTGTTATAATTCTTTGCTAAAAAAGTTTGAGATTGTGAAATGTAATTTTATTTTTGAAGAATATTTTATACTTGTTATTTCTGATCTGTTGAAAGATTTTGGAGTTTTTACTCTCTTCAGTGACAGAGAGAATTCTAGGGACAAATTTTATGCATCTCATTTTCTTTGAAGAAAGAAGATGCGATTTTTTTTTTTGTGTGTGAGTGAACTAACTGTATATATTTTCTTTTATTTTTTTTTCCTGTTTGTTCCAGAAGGTGCTCTTTACTGTGTATGTAAAGATGGTGTTGGGGATGGGGCTTTGCAGAAGGCAATAGATTATGCTTGTGGTGCTGGTGCTGACTGCACCCCTATTCTCCAGAATGGAGCATGTTACAACCCAAACACTGTCAAGGATCACTGCAGCTATGCTGTTAATAGCTATTTCCAGAGAAAGGGTCAAGTTCAGGGAAGCTGTGATTTCTCTGGAGCTGCTACCACCAGCCCTACTGCTCCTAGTAAGTTACCCTTCAATTTTTGGTGCATAATTGTTGGGGGATTTCACAGTTACTAATATTTTCTTCTCTCTTACTTTTCCGTCTTTGTTTCTCTGATCTGCAGCTTCAACATCTACATGTGTTTTCCCCTCAAGTCCTGGGTATGTGTTTTTATTTATTTATTTTTGTTATACTTTTAGATCTTGCAGTTTTTACATTATTTGTCCTGTGAATTGGGCTGATTCTCTGCATTTCAAGGAATGTGTTAAATCCATTTTCCATTTACAAAACACAAAGGGTGGTCTTTAACGCACTTTTTCTATTAATGTCAGATTGTCAATTGCTTGATTTTCTTTTGTGGGGTTGCTTAAGAGGCCTTGGTTAGATTCGGCTTCGATTTTTAGCGGTTGCAAAAGTATATATAGCTCTTAGAAAATTGTTTATATTGGTGGACATTCCTCATGTTGTGATTTCTTTTTTCTTTATTTTTGGTAAAAAGGTAGAAACATACTTTGCATCTACATTAGCCAAAAAGCCATTTTTTTTGGGGGGGTTGATGTATCCACCGACCCTGAATTAGAGTGACATACAAGCCATGGGCACCGATTGCACTTTTTGAGAAATATATTATAGCTGTCATGACTGGGATGTCTCACAATTATTTGTGTCCTCTTGCATTCCTTGATGCTCGATTCTAGATCTGTGATCACATACCAATATTTAATGAAAGGGGCTTTACGCTTAGCATATTTTATTTCTAGACCAATTTATTGAATAATATACAAGTACTAGGAAGGGCTCGTGGGAGGCTTGGCGAGTACCAAACCAAACCAACCTAAATTTTTATTTGCCAAAAGAATATATTATTACCAAAGTGAAATTATATTTTGGTTGTTGAACAAATTTTGTATTCAGCACTCAGCACTGAGAAAAATCAGCGCACACATTGATCCCTTTCCATTTTAACATATTAATCTCTAATCGAGACTAATGTGTGCCTGATGTTTTCATTCAGACTCAATTTTGTTATGGAGTAAATTGTAGCTTTACCCTAATTACTACTTTGTGAAGATTATATGCTGGTTTTATTTTAAGGTGGTACATTTTCATGTGCTGGTTTTGTCTGGCTTCAACTTGCAGCAATGCAGGAACGGGCACAGGCACCACCCCAACAACCTCTACCCCAGTTACATCACCAACCACTGGAACTCCAACCACTCCTACAAGTTCAACTCCAGGTACAAGCACCGGCACTGGAATGGGCACTGGCACAGGAACGGGCACAACCACGGGGACAGGCGCAGGCACTGGCACTGGCACTGGCACTACTGCCGGAAGTCCCAATGTGTTTGGAATTAGTCCAACATCTTCAACTGGCACCGGTGGATTCAATGACCCTAATGATGCAGTACGGGTTTATTTCAAAGGCACTACTAACATTATGTTTTTAATGTTATCCCTTGTTCTTACCTTCTGGTTAGTCTCAAGGGTCTAAATGGTAATAATATTATAGTGCTAGGACTAAGAAGGAAGGAAAAAAAAACCCTTGTGGTGGGGTTTGTGATGTGTGGATGAGATTTTGCCACGACAGGATGGGTATTAAAAAGGTGATTTCATCACTTGGGAATCATCCAGAAGCACCCCCCACCCCACCCTACCCTACCCTTTTCTTTTTATAGGTTTTTTATTTTGGGTGCCGTGCCCCCTTGTGTGAAAGAGGAAAAAAAGGCTTAGGGAATTCGATTCCTTTTTTAAGTGGTGAATATATTCGATGTATGACTAGTAATGGGGGTAGAACGTATCAGTTTCCATATTGTATATTATCATGTATTATGTATGACCATGGCTACGAGAGGCAGTATTTTTTTTATTTTTTATTTTAAATCCAGCCTTGCTAGTTGCATCATATATAATCCGTTTTCCATAACCGTTTAGCTACATCATATCTAATCTGTTTTCGTTCATGACCCTTTAACTTATAATAAGAGGCACTATTTTTTGATTTAATTTAAATGAACCTTGCTAGGTAAATTCGTACATAATCGGTTTTTATCCATGACCCCCTCTTTTATTGAAATGTCGCTTTCCTGCATGATTTTGAAGGGATTGATATCGTTTTCAGTTGCGCGAACATTGCGTAACTTGATCTTCCTCTGTTTTAAAGTCTTTATCATTGAATTGCATATTAGATGAAATGAGACCTTGATACGTGGTTTTCACAGAGACACTGATGATTGGTGGCGACACGATTATCAGCCTACTTATTTAGGCAATATAATGTAAGGTTCAAAATAAAGTGTACTCAGGAGTAAATAAATTACACGCAGTCTTTTGGATTCCAATAAAAAAGAGAGAGAGAGAGAGGAAATACACTCCTTTTTTAATTCTGGGCTATGAGTATCCGCGTGTTTGGAAAAATTGCAAAAATAAATTTATATTAATAATTATAACTATTTTTTATAAAATCGATTGTTTTATAGAATCAATTTATGCTTACATAGTCTAATTGAAAAATAATTTATTTTATTTAGATGGCATGCAAAAGTTATTTTTATTTGGTAAAATTACTGAAAAGAATATAAAATAATTATTTATATTATATAATATCTTATAATTAGAATTAATCTATTAAAATTTGGAAAAAAAAAGTATCTTTGTAATCATGAAAATCACTCTAGAAAAACTAGCTTTTCTAAAAGGATGTTAAAAAAATAGCTTTAATTTATTTTATCAAAAACAACTTAAATTTTATTTTAATTTAAAAAAAAGGCTTTTAACAAGTTACATTTCATTAAAATATATTTTTATTTTTTATTTTAAAAAAAAACAGACTGTTTTGATTAGTGTGTTGAGAATGAGGTGTTTGTCTTGCTCGCCTAATAATTTATCTCTCACTTGTTAAGTTTCATTCTCCATGTGTACTGCAGAAATGCGACATGTGCCACTTGGGCCGTTTTACTGCTACAAGTGGCACCAACTGAACCTAATGCATATGAATGAAGGAAAAATCGAAGGGTGGTTCAAAGATCTCGGGATCATGTCATTTATGATTCTCTTTCCCTTTTGGACCAACTTCGCTCTTGGGCATAATGCCGACACCAATTGGGAATAGCTGAGTTTAACACATTCATACCATTTTATTCTTGCGAACCCACCTTCCTTCATACTTAATGAAATCTTATTGGTTTTAAGGATTAGAGGATTGGGTTACGGCTTCGTGTTCTTGAGTTTTTCTTATTATGGGTTTGAAACTAATCTTTATTCAACATGATTTTTATGCCAATCAAAATTTGTGTGTTATTACATTGAGATTTGGAGCAAAAAAATGAACCCGATGCAGTGGAGAGACCTATTCGGAGTACAGATATTGAGAATTGACAAAAGTCAGTGACAGTGACTGAGTCCGAGAAAGATCAAAAGCCTGTTTATGTTGTAGCCCTTCCATTCCCTCACAGACTAGACAGATTGAAGAGAACTAAAAAGGAGAAGGGGCTTCTTGAGACCTTCAGGTGAGTGGAAGTCAACATTTCCACTATTGGATTACAAAAAGCAAGTTCTAAAGTATGCCAAATTTCCTAAAGAGTTGTGCAATAAAAAGAGAAGACTAAAAGTTTAACGAGTAAGTTTGAGTAAAAGAGGGGCTACTCTCATTCAGCCTATACCACAAGTCAAGGCGTATAAACGGGGCACTCCCACGCCATTGGTGCCTCGGCCAGCAAGGTTTTTGCCTCCCTGTCCTCTGTGATTTGGGCCTCTGCCCTCTAGAGCCATGGACCCATCAAAACACCCTATCTGATACTGTGTTGTCTGGTTTCCTGGATGCACTGACCCCTGACTGGAAGCAGCTCGAAGGTTAGGGAAATCTCTCTTTCGGTGACCCTCCTAGCCACACTGGTAACATCCTAAAGTACTGAAACGATAAAGGCTAGAGTGATGCTTCCCACAGGTTAGACAACTGAGAAAGGTGGAGGGTGTCCTCCCTACGGTCTACGCAACTGACTACTGACTACCTCTACTCTGCACTGTAGTGGCTAGGGGTGCATTGGAGTGGGCTCTAAGAAAGTAGCCTATCCTAGAACTATCTGTTGAGGACCCTGCTAGTTCGGGCCCTTGCCCGCACTGAAACTGTCTGTAAAACCACCCTGCTACCTGGCCCTCTTGGCCTTGTTAGAAGCCCTCTAAATAATAAAGCGGGTCTCTACGCAGATAATGACGTTTGCTATCTCAGATTACACAATTTTTCATGAGATGGATGACCTAATCTACAATGCCAAAGATTGGAAATGCTGGCTGGCTGAGAGCATGTCTACAGAATGTGTGGAATTGGCTTTTCTGGTGTAATGTGCTCATGAGGATTAGTCATTGCATATAAGCCTCCTCTCAATTCAGCTGCACCAATCATCTTTAATGAAGTGACATCCTGAATCTTACAAAATTTATCAGTAAAAATCAAATTGCATTTCGGGGTAGTGGTAAGCCTAGTAACATAAAGCAATATAAAAGTAAAGGAAGGTATATAGAGAACTTTTGTTAGATAAACGTCATTTGAAAACACCACTGTGCCTAAAATTTTTGCTATAGTTATGGTGCTATCAGTTAATTTCACAGATATAGGCTTGATGTAATGATAGGTTTGAAACTCTTGTAGTGAATAACATTCATGGTCTATTGCTCTAGTATCTATTACCCCAAGAGTTAGGTCTGTGGCTTGCTAGTGCTAGGGTGATATGCATAACTGATGGATCTTGGAGGATGGAAGATGTTGAGATTGGCTAAACTGCTTTGTGGACATGGTTAACACTATGAGGAGGACTAGAATCCTTGAGTTGTTACAAGGCCAACAATGCTTGGCTTTAGTCTGGAGTAAAGCCAAAGTTTGAACCATCTCCTGCTTCCTTTTGGTGTGAAACTACACTGCTAATTTCATCATGATCATCTTCAGCAGTAATGTTGCTTGCAACTCTTTTTCTGTACTGTTGCAAAAGATGAGGATACTTCTTGAAGCATCTCTCAATTGGATGTCCAGTTTTGCCACTATGCTGACAAACTATCTCAGGATCATATGCAGTGTTGACATTCTTTCCATTGCCTCTGCCAACACTTGAGCCTCTTGCTCCTGCATTTGCTCTTCCTTTGCCTCTAAACTTCCCTCTTCCTAATGCAACTGAACTACTTTTATCAGCAGTAGTGAGAAGAATTCTAGACTCTCAACTTGCAGCATTTAGCTATCTTTCTTGTTGTGACCGTCTATAACTAACTCTTCTCTTCTACACCCGGCGACAAATACAATGAGGCCGCCGTCCGAAGGGAAAGAACTCAGTCTTGCAAATTGATGTGTCTACTGGTCAAACGGAGGACCCCTTCCCCTTAAGTGATATCAAATTAACAAACCATATATAATTCCGAGTCAGTTTACTTGGATGATTCTGCTGGCTTTCCATGTGCTAATTGCTATGTTGATTATATTATATTTATCCTGTGTGCGATGAAATTTAGGCATCCTTTGATGTTAGAAGATTGTGATAGTGATACTCAGAGAAAAGATCTTGTGGTTGCCTCCGTTTGAGGATATGCAACAACAATAGCCAGCAATCCCAAAACCTTATCCCATACGGTTGAGTTGCATATGAGCTCCTCTGCTGAGTTATGGTTGATACTCCATGGGAGGAATATAGCTAATCGTCTTTGCCCTTTTAGTATGGCGGGCATTGTGGATGTGCGGGCTAAGAGGATCTTGACATCGTATCGAGCATTTTCATGAGTGCATTGGAGAGCATGGCATCACAAGGTGATCTTGGTTTAGACTACGTACCCACCATAAGGGAAGTTCTTTCAATCTTCAATCTTTTATTTGATTTTAGTTTTTTTTTTTCTTTCTTTCTTTGTACTTGTTTTTGTCCATTCCTATTTTCTACTTGTCTTTAGTTTTCTATTTCCATGTTTCAAAATACAGTTGTTTGTTTTAATCCTCTTTCTAATTATGATTTGAGGGTTGTTGATGATGGTACTAGAGGACTTGAGCGGGGTGTTTTGAATCAAGTTCATGACACTTCAAAAATTATTTTTGCATACTCAACTAATGTATCAGACACAAAGTCTCCTGTTTCATAGGGAGGTAAGCTAGAAAAGTCTCCTAACTTTCAGAAACAAATCGTAAAAATCATTTTTCAAATTTATTCTAATTCGATCTCTAATGTGGAGTTTACATTCAGTCCCCACCAAATGGGTGAGTTTTTTTTTTCACTAATCAAACCAATCACCAAGATTACAAAGAGTAGTATTTCATAACTTCTCCAAGCTCACAAGAATAGTATTTTCAATAGTCTCTCCAAGCTTTTCAAAAATAGTACTTCCAATAGCCTCTCCAAGCTCTCTAAGAATAGCCTTTCCAAACTCTCCTAAGGTAGTATTTTTAGTAACATCTCTAAGCTCTCAATTACTCAAAAGAACAAGGTTTTTCTGACTAACAATACAAGAAGCACGCTGATGGCTTATTCTCAAAAGAAACACAAAATCACTCAAACTCTAAGCCTTTTTCAAATTACGAATAGATGTAAAATCTCTCAAGACTGAAAATTCTTAAAGAGCTGAAAAATAGAACCACAATTCTGATGTTTTGAAAATAAGACCAAGTTCTTGTGAGAGGAGAAAAGAGGAGATGGAGATGAAGCTGAAATGTTTTCTTAGTTATGTGCAAGCCAATAAATAAAAAGGACTTCTCTCTTTTCTCAAGTTTATTACTGCTACATACTTTCCCTTTTAAAGAAAATTTCTTCTGACCATTGGCAACCTTGTAGTTGTACTTCCAAGCTGCGCTATCATCCTTCTATTGGTTAACTTGTCCTTGTGTCCTTTGTATGAGTTGGTTGTCCTTCCTTTCTTCGTTTTCATTGCAAGGAATATTTGCTATTGCTTTTTGAAATAGGAGAAAATTTCCTCATAGTCATTTGGATATTAACCATCTCTTAGTACAGATGCTAACATCACCATTTTGGCCTTTTCAATTTTTGAATAAAGAATACCTTTATTCCTTCTCTGAGACTTCCTTTGGAGTGGCCCCACAATTTTCTTGTTTCTTTTTCTTCTTGCAGCACTTGTATATGCGACATATAATTGGGCTATCCCTCTTTTAATGTTCATGCACTCCACGGTTTTGACTCCAAGTGGTGTTGGGTTTGCTTGGCTAAACTCCATGTTCTTCGCTTCTAAATTCATAACATCAAAGGCCCATTCAAGATTTCTTGATTGAATTGGGTTGTCCAACATTGCTTCATATGTTCTTTATAGAAATAGCTCTATAACCAAGGCATTGCATTGTAATAGTTTCACTGTACTCTTGCTTTCTTTGTTTCATGTGGTGTACTCTTGACTTTGCCCCTTTAATCCCTTATACATGAACTGTCATTTCTTCATGAAATTTTAGTGACATCAACCTTTATATTGATTTTCTTTATTGTGTTTCATTTATGACGTGGTCCACCTCATCATGTCTTTCTTCTCATGTGCCTATAGGTCGTTGTTTAATGTTTCTTCTCGAAACACTTAAATTTTTTAAAACACTTAAACCATGCACTGTTTATCATTACTTAAATGAGAATCATAAACCAACAATCTCCCCCTATGACAAACATGAAAATAGATATTAAAAGAAAGAAAGAGTAGTTAATGTTCCTTTGCGGCTTTTACTCCCACTTAAGTAGTGCTCTTTTATCTCTGGTTTGTTGTCTCTTGAGCACATTCTTTAGCTCTTGATTTTCTCCATCTTAATACTCCATATAATTCATACAAGTTCTATCATCAAGAGCACATTTCAAAGTCATTAAATATTATATTTGTTTTCATCACGAAGCTTAACCTAAAAGAATATTTTGGGTTAACAGTTGAGTTTTTGGCTTTCGATATTCAAGGATAGAGGCCCCGACGTGACGTGACTTACGTTCTTTGAGGATGCTTGTTCGAATATGAACATCTGGCTAATGCATTCCAAGTAAAATACCTAGCTAAACATCTTAATTATCTCAAGTAAAATACCTGTGTACGTATATCAAACACATCCATCATCCATGTATATTCATGAAGTCCTAGGTCGTGAATAATTGTTTAGAGAAAAAGAAAGACAAGCCTGACTCAGCAGTTTTTATATATTGATCCAACACATCATGTTGGCACGTCACAAACATATCCATGACCGGTTGCTTTCAAGGAAATCAATAAGAAAGATTTTTATTTGCGCCCAGAGTAGGTTTTTTTTCCCCTTTCTATGAACAATCTATTTATAATTTATAACTTATTAATTCTGAAGTCTTAGGTTTATAATCTGTGAACATTTTAATGAAGTTGTCAATTTTTTTTATTCGTTTACGAGCAATTGCTATTTGTTGATTCAATTTGTAAAATTAAAATATGATGACAAACATGATATGAACCTTTTAATGTATGTGTTAGTGTTTCAGGATTAATATTATTTTAAATCCAGAATTTGTTTAGAAACTAACTCAACTCATGCTTGGTGATTGATATAAGTGGACAAAAATAAAGATACAGCTAAAGTCCGTATATTATGGTCCAACAAGGAGTCCATGAATGCTCAAATTTATAAGGTCAAACTGAAGCAGCCAATAGATTGGCCCAACAAAATTTGAGATGAGAAGTCAGGAGAAACTTGAGACTCAAACAGAAACTCCAGAACAAGATACTTTTGTCAAAATTGATTGATAAGAAGTCAAACATTCTGGATAAGAAAGCTACGATTGAGGGGGAGAGCTCACACTAAGGGGGAGCAAATCAGCCAAAAAAGGCTAATTAATTTTGTTAGCAAAATCATCTCCTATTGTCCCAAGTTAGTTGTTATTATATCACAAGAAAAATAAAGAAAGAAAAGGACTATGGACACAACAGATCACGTAAAGAAAGCATGGTCTAAAATTTGTCATCAATGTTTGACTTGACAAGATGGGACAAATGAGAAATAAAAGGAAACACAAGTCTCCATACCCTGACAAAGCAAGACTTTAGGTAGCAAAAACAAAGAAATAAATATATATGATTCTGAAGAAGGAGTATATACACACCACTCTCATAAGCAAGAAAGGAAAATATATATATTCTTCATATGCTGATAGATTCGAGGAAGAAAGAAAGAAAGATACCAACGCTTAAAGAAAAATAAATCTTCAACACAAGGAAATAAGGTTGTCAACATTTAATGGATGGAAGATTGGAAGCAAGCAATATTATGTCCTCATCTGATGGAGAAACAGAGAACTATTCGACTACAAAGGAAAAAGGAAGAAAGAGATGTGCACCTATGACAAGCTAAAAAGGAAGAAAGAGAAACAAATTAGTGACATAGAAATAAAAAGATATCAAGTACATCTCTTCAAGAAACTTTCCTATACAAAAGGCTATAATGTAGCCATGAGTGAACAAAAAAATAAGACAAAGAAGTGGAAATTTTTTTTTTAAATGAAAGAAAGAAAGCATCACGTGAAGAAGTTCACAAAGGGAAGGCTGGAAGTGATGGATGCAAGAAAAAATAGAAAGCAAAAAATCATGAGACAAATGGTCTCCTTCCAAACGGTCAAAGAGACACACGAAGGTGATGGAAGCATATTTGGAAAACACTATTCATGGAACAAGAAAATCTCCTTGCAACGGTCAAGAGAGAACATCAAGTTGATTGAAGACAGAAGAAGAAAGAACACGAGTTATGTCAAGAAGGAATCATGGAAGAAATGCAAAAATAAAGGAGATGATCTTGAGCTTCAATATTCAAGGATCAAGTATAAATGGGAGTGTCTTCACCATTTTAATACACACAAGACATAAAGAGAAAAATGAGAGAAAAAGACCACCATTGAAATACATCCTCAAGAGTTTCACCTACAAACCTCTCATATTTTGAATATGTTATTTTCAATCCTTTGATTTGGTATTTTGGTATTTTATTGCTTGGTGAGAAAATTGGTTATTTGAGAATTTGTTTTTTGGCGAGCAACAGAGAGCTTGAGAGAAAGATTTTCAGTTCAAGTCTCTGTATTTGAAATTTCTGTCTTGTGAGTTCTTGAGAAGAACTATTGGTGCTTGTAAGTTTTTGTGAAAGAAAAATAGATTTTGGCGATTGAAGAACTGGACGTAGATTCCTGACTAGAAATCGAACCAGTATAAATATTGTGTGTGTTTTTCTTCTTCTCTCCACTATTTACATTTCCTATCATTTAAAAGAAAATCTGTTTTCATTTTCAAAATTTTGGTTTTTCAAAAAACTTGTCTCCCTGAATACAAGGAGATATCTCCTAAACTTTTAGGAGACAATTTTCAAAGAAAGGTTAATTTTTTTAAAGCGAAAGATTTTGCTTAGATTCAACCCCCCTTCTCTAAGTCACACAGAACCACCACTATCCTACTCCTTAAAAGTACGGTAACATCATACACCTTAAAAATTTGACCATTCATCCTAATACTAATGGTTGAGATTGTATTTAGAACACCTTTAAAATATTGGCTATAGGTGCACACAAGAAGCAATATGATCGTAACTCCTCCTCTCTGCCATTAACTTAGATGCAATATATTCCCCTTCCACAATACACTTTGATTCTTTATTTTGTGGCTAGGACATTTAGATGGAATGATACTCGTTTTTGGCTCTTCTCTGCTTATACTTGTTCCATGGGGTGCTACCATCGTCAATGACGTCATTCGCTATGGCCCCATTTGAAGAATCCATTCGCCTCAGATTCTATTGTTGGTAATACCAATACAACATTGATGCCTTTAAGAAAGCGAGATGAGTGTTCCACCGTGGTTGAAACAAAGGCAAATGAAAGCCGGGCAACAAAATCCAATGACCTCCTCCACCCTAAAATCTTTATTTTTGTAATTTTAGTATCACAAGCAAAGAGCTAGGGTGGGAATTGGGGATGGTGGTTGTGGAATTAGAGGATAAATTAAGATTAGGTCGCAAATAATGGAAGACGAGATTAAAGCGCAACCCAACAATTAAAGGAGTTTAGAAGATGTAGTCGGTATAGAATTTAGAATGCTTATGAATGTTCCAAAGAACTTGAGAGTTTATTTGGTATTAAAGTTTTACTAATGAAATGGATGGTTCACTTAGATGATTAACATGCATAGTTGAATAATGTGTTACTATCACCTTAAAGAAAATAACAATTTAACACATTTAAAAAGGATTTGTTTTACATAAACATAATATTGTTTGATTTTAGTCCATTTTATGTAGAATCATCACAAAATCTATTCCGCTCTAAAAAGCGTTAATTTGGTAACATCCCGCGCGATGCGCGGTCTGTGCCAATTACACTTAAAATATGGTGAAAATTGGAGTTGATAATGTTCCACAACAAAAATGTGCATTAAATAATAAAGAGAATTTCTTACTTTTTAAGAGCACACAAGATTTTTTCCTGAATTATTCACCAAAAAGTCAACATGGGCAATTTTACTGTCAACAAATCACGATGAAACCACATGGAAAGAAGCCTAATTCTGCTTTAGGTAGAGTGGGCTATGCAAATCAAATATTAATTCACTGTACTGAAAACAATTCAACATGGGAAAGGGTATGTTGTTTTTGTCCAAGAACTAAAATTCGTTATTATCCAACATAAATGTGTGTATATATATATAACATATAATATATATGAGAAACGCTTGTGCATGCAACAATGTTAAGCTACTGCAGCTACATGGTTTCTATTTTTCTTCTAAACCTCTAATTAAGGAAGGAGCATTCCTAAACTTATTTAGCTCTATCACCTGCCGGTTAATTTGCCAAATTTGAACCGTCAAGTTGCTTTCTCTAATAGAGAGAAAAGAGGTGTGTTCAACCTTCATACCCGTGAGACACATTTATCTAATTTCTTGGCCCCTCTCTGAACGAATTCACTAATTAATTTGACAACAGAACCTGGTTTTTCAAGATGAGGAAGGTGGCCACAATTGGGTATTTGGCGTATAATTGCATCAGGCAATTCGCAGTGTAGTCGCTGCAACGGTAAAACATTCAATAGTCAACTTCAGACATACAGTAAGTCAAATAAAAGTCAAACAACAAAAAATAGAACTACGCTTCTACAAACAACTAACAAGTCTCATAGATTTCTTGTTCTTCACATGCAACAGAAACAGTGCTATATGATAACTAACCACTGCAAACTTATTGCTGATGATGCGGTCGTTTTCGCCCCAAATGACCAATGTTTTCTGTTTCACCTGTTAAACAAATTCAAATTTAGAAGGAAATCATGCTTCTGGAAATAAACTGGTGTCTAAGGTTCCCTATCCATACAAGGCTACCGCAAATATGAGTCCAACTATTTAATGGATTTTTCACGTATACATTAAACAATTATGTTTTTCCAGCATTTAGTAACACGTGTATGTAAATCTCAAATATTATTGACCAAAGATAAGTTTGCCTTAATCCGGTCACTCTTTTGTTAAAATTTACTGATAAAACTCTGATTGTAAAATTCGACATAAGCATTTTCCTTACAATATAAAGAACTGTAAATTAAAGATTAAAATTATAGCCACGTGCATCTTAAGCCTTGTTGTTCAAAAGTAAGCACTTTGATTTTTATTACGAACAAAATCACAAAGACAATAAAATTGATTGTGTCGTGGACTGGAGACAACAAAATTAATCACAGTACACATTGGTACAACTCGAAGCTAGCCGACAGTTGATAAATACTATACTTGTGATTATGATTGTTGCTCTACATCCAAGCTAAGAGAGAACTGAAATCTAAGTGTGGTCATAAAGCAGTTTAGGTGAAAACTGGAAAGTGTGTATCAGATTAAGTAACAGTACCATGGACTTGAGATAAATATCAGAAAGTGTGATGAGGATTCAATTAAATATTTGTATTTACTAAATGGTTTCTCTTGTCCAAATGCCATACAGACATGGTTATTAAACTCTCGAGTTAACTTTTTACAATTTTACTACACAAAACGAGTTAACACTTATGTAAACTCTTTTTTGGTAAACTCGTACGAGATTAAGTAAACTCTCAATTCTACTAGCGAGTTTACGAGTTAAAATTTACTTACGAGTTTATGAGTTTACCTCAAAATATACAAATTTTGTAACTTTGTTAGATACTTACCTAACTTTGTTTATATTAGATAATATATATTGAGTTTATTTAGCTAATTTCATATATTTATCATAATTGAGTTATGTTTTATTGAACTATAAAATAATACAGATACTGAATAAAATATGACATAACCACTAAGTGTCATGCATTAAGGTGTATTTATGATATTTCTTTCATTAACATTATTCAATTTCAATTATAAATATAATATTTAATCAAGTTTAGTTCCTAATTATATTGTTTATAACATATTTTTTTTACATATATAAACTCATACGAGTTTACGAGTCGAGTTTACGATTTGAGTTTGCTGAGACTCCATGAGTTTACTTAAACTCTCAAGTTAGACAACCTTGCATACAAATAAGATATAATTCCAAAACTCATAAACTTGTGATGATGAATATACCTTTCTAATTAGCGAAGCAACATTGTAGCCGCCACTAGTCATAAAATCCACGGTAGCATCATCCCACCAAGGCAATAAACAATGCAAGCGGCCCACCTATGAAGATGATAAGAAGACCGTGTTAGCACTATTCATTATTGCAACACTTAAAATGACAAAAGTATACGAACGCTTCTGTAAATATCCTTGAATTGAAGCAACTAGATGTCTAGACAGGTTGCTCTTATATATACATGCATACATATAATTATATATATAAAGTAAGAAAGTGACTATTTGAGAAGCCATCCATGTAATTCCTGAATAAAGGTAGTTCTAGAAATGCTTTGGGAGCTACTCGATTAGCTACGGGATCAGGTACATTTCCCCAAGGGTGCCCTGAAACTGGATCATTTTTTCTTGGGTATTTGAGATTCTTCAAAAGGTAATCAAATATAAATGAAACCTTGTGCTCTTGAAAGTGACAGTTGTTATTACAAGCACAGGGTTCCTTGGATTCTCAGCTATCCTATAACTAACCAAATAACCAATCACTGCGCGCTTGACCTTGCCATATTCAGATATCCAAGAATGCATGTACCAAATGGTACATTATGAAGCCAAAAATGAGTGCAAAATGTGTTCACCGTGTTGTATAAAGAACAGAGTAATTTTAAGATGAGGCAACTCACATTAGTCCAATCAAGGCCGGTACCGAGTGCCATGTTATTAAAGTTCAAATAGTTGGCATATAGGCGTAATGGAGTGCTCTTCAATAAATACACCTGATTCAAAAGGGTGACAAGGTGAGTTGTAACTTGTAAAATCTGATGCTGAAATTTTCTTTCAAATTCTTCCCTATCAAGAAAATAAATTGCTTGGGGATCCTACCAGTAAAAAAAGAAGGAAATGCTGGCCAGGAAAAATTGAAGTTCATTTTTGTTTCTACCCATATTTATTTGACGAAAAGATAGATGACTGAAACATGAAATGTAATAAGCAACGAAACATCACCTTTATAGAACATAATCAGAAAAATTGGCGATGCAAGAATACCGGGGAAAAGACACCATCTGCATAACAATTGTCTAATTTCCCCCATTCAACCAATAAATATTGTAAAACTTACATGAGGAAGAAGAGTTTAATCCCGATATATAGTGTCCAGAAAGTGAAAGAAGTGAACCACCAATATGAATGAACAAAGATGGTGCTAATAATAAATTAAAGGCTAATAGACTTTTTGATCTCTTATCTTTATTCGATTTTCCAATTTTGTCCATTATCTTTAATTTTTACTATTTGGTCCCTTACTTTGCAAATTGTTTTCAATTTGGCCCGAATAATTGTTCGGGCAAAAAACTAACGGACAATGTTGACATAGCACTAACGATGTTGGCGTGACATACTCAAGGGTTTGATGTGAATTGTGTTACGTCAACATTTTCCGTTAGTTTTTTGATGGAACGGTGAGTTGTAACCAAATAGAAAGTGACTTGAAATGCACGGGACCAAGTTGAGAAAATGAAAAGTAACGGACAAACTTGAAAAAACAAAAAGATAAAGGACCAAAAAACCTATTACGCTTAAATTAGAAGATTTCAGCTCGTCTCCCTGCCCGTGCGCTTCCTTTGTGTCATCTCGAAGATCTTTTGTCAATAGCGTCTGATTCCATGAATGCTTGGGAAATTATTTTGGATAGAGTCAAAAAGATATTTCAATTTTGAACGTTCTCTGTCTTTTTTTCAATATCCTGTAGCCTTTGGCAATATATTTAGCCATTATTCTAAAGAAATTAGTTGATTGTTAATAGAAACTTAAGTATTTCAAGCTAGGACCAACGACAAAAAAAAAGCGAATAAGATGAGATTAAACCTAAGTAATTGATTCTTCCAAGGTCAATTTACTGTATTAGTTTGAGATGGAAGGAATAACACCCATTGATGTAAATTAAAAAGACCGATGCCATTTCTAAAAGCTAGATGTCATATTAAGAAATTATATACTTGATCACAGGTATCATGAAGAACCAAAAATAACATGCATAATAAATTCCATTGAATAAATGACCACATTCAAGTAACTTAGAAAGAGAACATTAGCAGACAGAGATAGGACATGATGTAATATTCTACGTAACTGAACGAAAATAATATGTGCTCAAGGTTTATAGTGAATTGGAAAGACACTCACCCCAGCATAAGCTACTGCTTTGGGTATGGTTGCTAGGTTTCCAGTTCCCTCTGCATATACACTAGCATCAATCAGAACAAGCTTTTCAACCTGTAAAAATAACAAATAAATGGCCACAGCACACCATAGTCATTTATTGGAGAATTTTTTTACTATAATTTCCTCACAAATTGGTTTGTGATGGACAATTGGAAGTTAAATTATTGTATGGCACATACAGCTTCGGGATAATTGACCGCAAAGTCAATTGCAACAGCAGAGCCAAGGCTTGGTCCAACCAATATCATTGGCCTTTTGATGTAGGATTTCCAAAACTGTTACAGATAAATCTAACTCAGCCTCAACACAGTGCGCAACAATCGGAAGGAAAACAAAAGAGACGTGTAAAGAGATTAATTAACAATGAAGGAGCCGACAAACAGGCTTGGCCTATAATTTAACTGATTTGTTACTACAATTCACATAGTTTGTAACAAAGGCAGACAATGTAATAAATAAAGTAGAATTTTCCGCATTAACATACCATTATCATGTATTGGTCACACTACAACTAACACATGAGTACCTGATAGAAGTGATCACGCTTTGATACCACGTCGCAAGGCGGAAGTTTTTCTGACGGGTAAAACAGGAAAAGGAGATGAATGCATGGCAAAAGATTCTCAAGAAGAAAGAGACGAAAGAAATAACACACAAATAGGCAAAGCAATCAAACAGACCTAAATCAGAGAAACCCCAACCAAGAATGTCAACGGCCCAGGCCTCAAAACCAGATTCTTCAAGCAGTGGATATGCATACCTCCATTCTAAACACGAGCTGAAAAATACAACAAGACGTGAATAATTCAGGGGCAACATAACATGAGCACAAAATGTATAAACCGTATATTTGTCTGTTGAATTTTCAAGCACCTGTCAAAAGCATGTAGAAGAACAACAGGAGTTTCCTTGTTCTGCATCAGTGGCTTCACACAACTACTCATTATGGGATTTTCTGAGAACCTAACCTGATTGAGACATATGGAATAGATATGTATAAGCTGCATAAAAAAAAGATGGTGAAGTTGGCCTATGCTTAGAACTCTGGACTGTGGATTGACCATAACTGATTACTCAAACCACATCTCAAATATTGAAAAACTTCTTGCCATTGAACAACTTGGTTATCTTAATGCAAGCAAATTTGGCATATAAAATTCGATTTTAGTGGAACAGACTAGAAAGTATAAAGCGTGGCAGTATCTGAAAAATTGTACATTCACAGGGTTAGGAAGTGCAAGACTCGGGCTAGGCCCACGTTCTTCATCAATGAAAGTGGTATAGAGATCCTAGCAAGTTAAGAGGAAGGCTTTTTCTCCCGTAGCTGTTTGATTTATGTATATACAAGTACCAATAAGTGAGGGTATCAAAAGTTGAATCACCCAACGACAGACTATAAGAAACTACACAAGAAAGGACGTGCTCCAGAGGTGCAGGTACTTTGTACTATGGCTAAGAAAATGTTTCTAAAATAACTGTACTGACTTGTCCCGTTCAAACAGTCATATTTCTGATTCAAAGGTTTTCTGTACAACCACAAATTTAACCGATTGAGCCATAAACTAGAAACCTTGCCGGTTCAATCCCTGGTTTTATTTTTTGATGCAAATGGGTTAACAACTTGGAAGAACTATATCTAATGCCCCACAGAAAAATATAGAATTATAAAGAATTTGTCACACGCCAACTCTCCAGTTCTCCCAAAGATATTTCAGTAGCAATAGTATTTGAAGGTAAATCAAATCTCAAATCCCTAAATGCAAGAACTTGATCAACCCAGAGTGGGTTTGGAAAATTGAAAAAAAAAACAAAAGAAGAAAAGAAGAAAAACTACTGTCGGTACTCCAAATAAGAAACCAAACACACGCTATTCCTGCAAAATAGCCTCTCCCAAACAACAAACGAAAAATGCAGAAAGTAAACACAAGTTTTCAAATTCAACTTCTCTGAAAAATACTAAAATCACGCGCGGAACCACTAAGTGGCACATTTCCTTTTCAGTGGATTATTAAAATATAATGACATGTCACCTCAGAGAGAGCTAAAATCTAAAACTGTTTTTTATTTATTTATTATTATTTCAAAACTGAAGGTTAGGAATGAGAGTAGCCCTGCAAAAACGGTGAATTCGAGGAAGAATAACGAAAAACAATAATAATATAATAAAACAATAATAGTAATAATTAATATAATTACAGGAACGGGGAGCCTCTGAATCCGCATGGCGAGTCTCCGAGCGAGAGGGTCGTGGATTCTCTCCACCTCCTTGGGAAGAAAAGAAGGGAACCCGTCAGAAGAAGCAGCGAAGACCCTGAAAGACGACGAAGACCTCGGTTTCGCGCATCTCACGGGCAATGCTGCAGAAGCAGAACCAAATGACAGAGAAGAAGAAGAAGAAGAAGAAGAAGAGAAAAGCATCTCCTTGAAGAAATAGAAGAAGAAACAGGTAACGCACTGGAGCAGCAACAGCATCGACGAGGGCGACTGCGATAATAAGGAGGAAGCAGTGTCATGGTCCTTATAAAGGGCTCTGTCTAGAAGAAAACAAGCAATTTCCCTTTCTTGATTTTTTTTTTTAAACGCTTTTTTCACTTCCGAGGCATCGTGATTCGGGATTTTCACTATTCACTGAGATCCAATTACCCTGGTTCGAGTCTGTGATCTCACTCTCTCTTGTGTATGTTTGTTGGGAGTTGCAGCCTTTTGCTAATATCAGCTCAGCAGCACAGAAGCGAGGGAAGGGAAGTGAAGTGTGCGTGTCAGTGATCCCAACGCACATTCACGGCTGCTTGGTGGTGTGCGCCACGCGCTGCTGCCTGCTCTTGACGTGTCCGGTGGTTAGATTCACCCGCTGTGGCGCGCGTGGGGAGATCTACTTCTCTATTTTCAAAGTTTTCTTCTGCTTCTTCCTGCAAGCACTGTAGAAAGAATTAGACCATCCACCGGCTATTAAATGACGAGTACCAATCTTTCCTGCCTCATTCGGAAAGAAATGTATTGTTTCGAGTTTTATATTCTCTCCATTTTTGTTTAATATACGTTCGCTCAATTTTTTCCGGCAATTATACCTCACTAATGACTAATGTATAAAATATAATAAAAAATATAGAAATGTTACATATACACCCAATTTCATACACTCATACATACACCATTAATAATATACAAACTTTATTATCATGAGTACACGAATATTACAAATTTGTAAATGATACTCCCAACTATACTTAATTAAGTGCACAAACATTACATGTGTTAAAACATAAATTTTATACATATAAATACGAGGTGTATGTATGGTGTATGATTTAGGATGTACGTGTAGCGGAACTCTAAAAAATATAATGATAAGAGCAAACAACGCTCACCCCTCTCATTGTCCATGTTATCCTAACCAACGTGACAGAGCTAACTCTGTTAAATGCCAATACATTTTTTTTTCCTTTTTTACTCTTGTTTCTTTGTTAAAAATAATTTCATCACGGGTAAAACATAAGACTTCAACTTGGTATTTTTTTATTAAAAAAAAAAATCACTCTTTTATCATTAGACTATATACACTATTATCCTAAGATAATTTAATTAAAATATATATTATTTAAAATAAGTGTTACTAAAATTAAATCAATAATTTTCATTTTCATCACAATGTTATTTAGATGAATATAAAAAAAATTATAAATATTTATCAACATATCACATATATTTATTATGTTATAATATTTTAATAATTATATATATTTTATGTATTTCAATATATTTATTTAATTATATTCAATAGTAATTCACTCATTGCATTGAACCTGTGACCCAACGGTTTTAATAACTATGGTGCGTGGCCACCCCTACCTCACCTCTCCACCATAATCAATCTCCATTAAATAATGCTTCAACCTGTAACCTCCGCGAACCGTGGTTACACCTCGCCCAGCTCCGTGATGTCCCTCCTCTAGCCGCTACCAGAAATCAAAGTCTTGCCCCCACCGTGTCAACAACCGCCGTCATTCGCACCTCAGCTTCGGTCCTCCGCACGCCGCTTCTCCGCCAGAGACCCACCAATCCTTTTTCTTCTTTTATTCTATGTGTTAGACTTCTATTTTAATTTCTGTTCCATTTTTGTATATGTATCACTAGGATATGATGAATAGTTGGTTGTGGCTAGAGATGCATGTTGGTGGCGGCGGGAACGGGAGCAAGAGGCACGTGGTGGGGTTGGGGCGTAGTGAACTGGGGCGAAGGCTGATGGAAGCGAATGACTATTTTGGATTAACTTTTAAAAAATATTTTTTTAAAAAAATAATAAGCTTTAAAATATAATTTTTTTAAAAAAATGATTTTATTTAAAGTAAGCTAAATTATCTTCATTTTAAATTTAGAACGTTTCATTTTTTTAAAAAATTAAAAGAATGCATGACTTTTAATAAAATACTCTTAAGAAAAATTATATTTTAAAATATATAAATATTTTTTGCATCACTTCTATCTCATCGGATTCTGTGGGTTTAAAGTGATGAATGGTGATTGTAACGGGGGCTTAGTTGGTGGGTGTGAGGCATTCCGATGAGAGGGGGTGAGGAGATTGGGATTAGGACTGAGAGTTTGAATTGTTTAAGGATATTAATTATTTGTAATATTGAAAGTCATTTAATATTAAAAACAAACCATTAGTAAACATGTGCCTGTGCAAGTCACATTAGGCTAATTTCACTAACATTTTCTGTTAGTAGGGGAGATTTGTGTAATTTTCTACAAAATTTAAAAAGATTATAAGGCAAAGTTATAAATAGAGGTTGAAATTTAGGGGAGATGAGTATAATTTACCCCTTAAATAATTTATCTCCAAGTTACCATTTTTCCTATGCATCATAAATTTTTTCCTCATATTAAAAGACAAGTTCTAAATTTGTTTCTCATAGGCCTTATTGATGTTGCTTCCTTTTATGCACATATTTATTGCATCTTTTGAAAATGTCTCCAATTATTTTATTTATTTATTTTTTAAAAATTGTATTCTTTATTATGTTATTTTATTTAACTTAAGATATTATCATACACACGCAAGTGTTAATTAAGTGTGTAGATAATATATATATATATATATATATATATTTTGTAAGTATTATAATATATTTATAAATATTATGTTTAGATAAATTCTATTTAGATGCCATGTATAGTACGCTACATATTATACATTATATCAACCAAAAAAATTATTTCATAATATGATATGTTTCATTTTCTTCTAGTGTTTTTTTAACATGCAACTAGACTTTATAATCATTGCCTCATATTTAACTCCAGACATCTATTAAGGAAACAAAATGAAAATTGCATAAGAAATTTATAAGGTACCAAACTTTAAACATGTTGACACATCTTATGCAATCACTAAAAAAAACATCATTTGACATTAAAGCCTCCACCAAGAAAAAGCAAGTTTCAAAACCTTCATAAATTTTTTCACAAAAACGTGGAAGGCAAGTTGACTCATTCCCTGTCCAATTTCTTCTATAAAAGATTGAGTCTTTTTTTGTAATTTGTCATCAGTACAAGTAAGTAAAAATTCTCCTTTCCTTGTGTTTGTGTGTGTGACGAACAGGGAAAAAAATAATTGTGGGAAGTATTATTTGTCAGAATTTAGAATTGAGAACGAAGAACGATATTCCACAAGAGTTATTGGGGAATGACATGAGAGTTTCAGCATTTTCAGATGAGTGGTGGTTTCTTATGACCTATTTTAACGATCATTAATAATTATTTTTATAAATGATATTTTGTTATGAGAAAATTTGTATTATACCTTGTGAGGATATCATCAAGAAATATTTTAGAATGTTTATCAGTTTCAAAAATATTTTATGAAAAATATTTATGAATTCATGAAACCATTTTTAATTACACGTGAGACCGTTTGATGGTAAGTAAGACATTGCACGAGTATTATGATTTTTAGAAATTATTATGGTGATAAATAAATGGATAATTTTGATTAGGAGTATCTATATTAGAACTATATGCCGGCAACAACTTATGTCGAACTCGGTACCTTGTAGGCATACCGTGACGTCCGAGTAGATAGCACACCGTAAAGCATGAGTAGTTAAATTTTAAGCATACCATGACGCTCGAGTAGAACTCTAAGACATATATCTCCCTAAATATTTAAAAGTTTGAAAAAAATCATCAGCATCATTAAGATTTGTTGCACTATGAGTTTCATGCTTGTTTATGTCCCACATGAATAGTGGGGTTATGTCATTTACTGAGTTTGATGATTCACCCATCATCTCATTATTTTTCAAATAGTGTTGTTAATATGGAGTAAGGCTCCATAGTCTAGTTTAGCTATCAATGGTAAGCTCCATTTTGTAATAGAGCTAATTACTATTTTGTTTATATCTAAAGTGCTCTAGAGTTAATAAGCAGGAAGACGCTATTTTCATGTATTGTTATGTATATATTATGTTCTAGTTTTACCTTTAAAATTTATAAGGTATTTATGCCCTGAAATGTGACTTATGAATTTATTTTATTTATTAAAGGATCTTAATTAAGCTATTTAATTATTTTATTAAATAATCACATTTTCACATAAATTATGATCAGAGGCTTGCATAAGAGATTATATCTCTCATGTGCCGGTCATGATTTTTGGGTTGTGAAAGTCGTTTTGGCGAAATGCATGGCATTAAGAAACTTAGAATTGAGAGTAGTTTAAGGAATAACTTTACTAAATTACCATTATTTAAGTGTTCCATGATGAAGGGGGAGATAGAGACTATTAAGAGATTATTATACTAAAGTGATAAATAATTTGGGACCGGGGTATCACTACTTTACAAAAATGTTAAGAGGAAAAAAAAAATCTAAACTTTGGAGGTGAATGGTTCTATGTTTAATAATCAAAACGTCATTGTTTAGCCACTCGAACAACAACCTCCCACTGAACCAAAAATGACATTGTTTCATCGAAAACACACAGGTTTGCCCCACACCCGCAAACGACGTTTCACTCCCACTCTCAACGGTAAAAGTAGTTATGCTCCTTAATTAGTAGGTTTGTATGATGGTCCCCCATCGTTGATTTGTTTATAGAATGTGTTTTTTATGATACACGTGTCATTGTGTGAAGCATGTGGCATTTTATTTGTTAATGTTAGTGTGTTATCATTTACGGTTGTTTGTAATGGATGAAAAAATGGTGCTTGTGTATTTAAATTGAAAAGTAGATAGGTTTCTTGAATTCATGTTGATAACGTTAACATGTTTGATCTTGTAAAACTTTTTATGAATCTAAGCTACAGTGGGTACAATAATAGGTTCACTATCAGAAAATTAGTATTTTGCGGTGGTCATTTTGTGGCGGTTTGCGAGTTCTTTATTTTTCAACCAAAAGCTTTTTCAACTCTCCCTTCTCTCTCCTGCAATTATTGTTAACTGTTCATAAAACACGCCAAACCCTATTCAAATCCCTCAATCTCTCTCAGCAGCCCTTACGTCTCTCTCGTCTCCCCACTGTCGCTCTCTCAACCCACCCCAT
This sequence comes from Nissolia schottii, assembly GCA_003254905.1. Lineage (NCBI taxonomy): Eukaryota > Viridiplantae > Streptophyta > Magnoliopsida > Fabales > Fabaceae > Nissolia > Nissolia schottii. The sequence continues at coordinate 36,648 of QANU01046907.1, read as the reverse complement.
CACCATTTCATCACTACATCAACATTTGACCCTTTAAGCCCACACAGTTGTCATCACCCGCAGCGTCCCTCGCCACCTTTTCACTCACCATCACTCGCCAGGAGTTCCATCGCGTCGTCCCTCGTTGCTACAATCGTCCCTCATGCAAACGGAGCACACTCCTGCATCTCGCGGACAGAAGTAGCTGGTGGCAAGGAGGGCGCGATTAGAGTCTTGGATGAGTGAGATTGTAGGTTGAGATTCCTTCCTTCTCACAAATTAAAATTTTCTTTATTTTTATAACAGCTTTGCTACACGTACACCTGAGAATCATACACCATGCGTATACTCGTATTAAAATAGGTTGAGCCCCTCAAATAAGCACCCCATCCACTCTCTCTCCCACTCTCAGCCACACGCGTGTGAATTCACGCACATCTCAAAACCTTCTCGCTTCCACTTTCTTCCGTTTTCTCTCTTCTCTCTCATCACTCTCTTCCTTTGTTCTTTCTTCATTCTCGTCACTGTCATCTCTCGTCACTCTTTTTACTCTCGTACCCATATAAAAGATTGTGCATTCAAATCACATATATCAGATTCTGCAAAATACTTAACTATAGGTTAAGTTTTATGGAAATCTGTAAAGTTTTGTGCATGTTTGTAAAGTATTGTGCATGTGAACTAACTTTTATAAAGTTTGTCTACTAAAAATGTATAAAGATTGTGAACTTATTTATGTTTAAGTAAAATCACAGTGTTGTAAACAAGTGCCTACTGTTTGTGCATAAGGTCATATAATGTTTGTGCACATCGTCATATAATGTTTGTGCACTAAAATCTGATATCATATTATGCAAATATACTTAACTGTGCATTAAGTAATATGCATATATGTAAAGTTTATGCATTAGAATGTATAAAAGTGTGTGCACATGCATGTGAACTAATTTTTATAAAGTTTGTCAACTAAAAATGTATAAAGATTGTGAACTTATTTATGTTTGAGTAAAATCGCAGTATTGTACACAAGTGCGTAATGTTTGTGCATAAGGTCATATAATGTTTGTGCACATCGTCATATAATGTTTGTGCACTAAAATCTGATATCATATTCTGCAAATATACTTAACTGTGCATTAAGTAATATGCATATATGTAAAGTTTATGCATTAGAATGTATAAAAGTGTGTGTGCACATGCATGTGAACTAATTTTTATAAAGTTTGTCCACTAAAAATGTATAAAGATTGTGAACTTATTTATGTTTGAGTAAAATCAGAGTGCTGTACACAAGTGCGTAATGTTTGTGCATAAGGTCATATAATGTTTGTGCACATCGTCATATAATGTTTGTGCACTAAAATCTGATATCACATTCTCCAATATTACTTTGTACACTCAAATTAGATATCATATTCTGCAACCATTGTTAAAGATAAATCTCATCCATTTTAAAAGAAAACTAACATTTTATCATCTTAATTCCATTTTAATCAACTTTCACATGACAAGAGGATGAAAATGAGGAAGATGAGAAGGATGACTATGATGAGAGGATGAGAGAATGACGAGATGATGATGATAAACATTACAGAGCAAGGATGAGAGGATGAGTGAAAATGATGACGAGAACGAGTTTGGGATTAGGGTGCGTTGTGTATAATTTTAGAAACTGTAGGCTATATGTATAATGATCATTAATTCCGTATAAATGAATGATATATGTATGGGTGTATGCTTCTGTTGTGTACACGGAGCATTTCTATTTCTATAAAGGCGAATCCCATTCAGAGAACAATAAGATGCAACTTTAGAGATTTGTCTCTACAAGCTCTCTCTCTCAAATACATTGTAGTTTCCCTTATAAGTTAGAAGATCCAACTACGACCATAGTCCCCATAATGGATCAAAGAACAAGTTACTTGTTTTCTTCTTATTCAGTGATGCACATACATCCAAAGCTTACGCTTCAGTTCCCTTTTCAGTTTGATTTTTAAAGAAATGAAAGCTCACTATACCGAGAAACATTCATAAATTCTCTCGACACATCTTGCGTTATCAAATTTATACCTTGAGAGGCTCATTCAAGCTATTAAAAGGTCAACCGGGTGTTTAGAAAAAGGGAAAAACATTCCCCTGAGAGCCTTTAATGGTCGGTGAAGCCCCGATGAGCCTCGTTGGCCAACTGACGGTCTCAGTAACCTCATATTTGTGCTTGAATGCCCAAGGATGTCTTGGAATAGACTCATATGTCATTCTAAGATCCTTAAATATCATTATTCCAACTTCTAGTCATTTCAAAAAAATTGTGTCCTTTTTCTCACATGGGTTACCGTTTTGACGTTACGCATAGTCTTTAGAGCCTGAGGATCATTTCCTTTTCCATATGAAGCCTTTTAAGAAAAAATATTGATATTAAATTCTTTTTTGAGGGAAAATAAATAATTTTACCTTCTTTGAACTAATTCTAATCTTTCAAGGTCAAAACACCTCTCTGTGGGTCTCAGAACGCTCCGAATCGTGCCTGGAACTTATATGCGACACCCAACGGATTTTCTTGCATACATGACGACACGTGAGGGGACACATGTCACCATGAATGCCTCCTACAACTACAGCCATGTGCTGTCCATGCAAGCCCCCAAAGTCATGGCAATTTAACTTGCCTTACAAGTTAAAAGGCAATCACCCTGCCTTAGAAGTTAAAGCCAACAATGTTCACCTTCCTACTCATCAATTTCTTAACAATTGACTTAATTCTCAATTGATGGAAAATTCACTCTTAACATCCAGCTCTCCTCCTCAAAACCAAACATTCTTTGAAATATATTTACAATACTAATGCTTTTTAGTAACTTATGTCAAATCTGAAATACGTTTTAGGCTTCTCACGTAGTCCTACGAGCCCCCAAAATTAATTGCCTTTCCTTGATTTAGGGCTGTCAAAATGAGCCCGGCCCGTGGGCCCAGCCCGTTTACCCGGTTAAAAAATAGGCCCGTAAAAATTTGAAAAAAATTGGCCTGACCCATTTAGGCTCGGCCTGCTAGGCTCGCAGGCTAGCCTATGAGCCCGTGAAAACTATTTTTTTATTTATAAAAAAATAATTTTTTAAAAGTTTCATTTTGGACTCTAAATTTTATTTTGGAGTTTAAGAGTTTACTTATACTTGAGCATGTTTAACTATTTGTTATGCTTAACTACTTTATTATATTTATATTGCTATGCAGCTGAAGTACTATGAGATATATTGATAAATTTTACATTTATTCCTTTAATAGGTGCCTACGCCTTACACATTGATATATACTTTCAAACCTTGTTTATTATTGATTAATCTACGAGAAAGAGTTCCAATTGTATTTTTGATCAATAATATAACAGTACTCACATCAATGTTATATGCCGCCATTTAATTAATGAAAGTTGTATTAATTCATGAATCGATTTCAAGTAACATTTGAAAGCAATTGATATCTTTCAAGCAAGATAGTTGAAGGAACAAAAAAAATAATATAATATTACAATCAACCATTTAAACTATTTCTTTCTAATTAATTAATAGATAGACGATAAAAAATAGTTAAAAATGATTGTGTATACTTATTCACAACTTTGTATTTACATCATAAAAAATAGACTAAAATTTTAATTTTTTTTAAAAAATAAACGGGCTAGTCGGTTGGTCCGTTTAAGCCCGCGGATCGATCATAAACGAGTTAAATCCTAAAAATAGACATAATTTTAGTCCGACCCGTTCAGGCCCGCTGGCCCGTTTGACACCTCTACCTTGATTAAATCTAATTAAATATTAAAGATACATTTGAGACTTACTTTTATAATGGTTATGCCAAAACATTCAAAAGAACACAAGTTCGTGGGAGTGAATGTAAAATGATTTTCTAACCTGTGCCCATGATTTTGTCTAACAAGTAGCAACCAAGACGTACTAAGAGGTTTGTTCTTTCACGGAACAGATACATCCATGATATATGTTGAGCGTTGAGTGTACCTTTTTTGGGTTAACAAAATTTAATGCGGGTAATGATTTCCCCCCATATATGTCAATGCAGGCTCTCAGCACATGACTAATTAAATTAAGGGTCTATTTTGCCGGTTTGATAATATAATCTGATAAAATTTTAAGAGTTTAATTGCTATATAATAAGAGTTTTAAAACGTTTTATATTATTGTGTATTCAAATCTTGTAACATAAATAACAATAATTGATTCTCTCACTCATCACTTAAAAAGTCATGCATTTGAAATAATTTAATTAAATTTTTTTTGGTATATCATAAAAGGAAAACAAGGCTAAGGCCAAAGAAAAACTATGTCTATGAAGTCCGCACGCAACAAGTCCTGAAACGCTCATGGCAGAGACTCAATGAGAGTAAAACTCTACCCCTTCTGATGACCAACTTCAAGATTAGCCAAGTCACTGCAAATAAAATGAGCAATAATACCAATAGGCCTACTACCTCTGTTCATAATCTCGTTACACCGGTCTCTCCAACTCCACCATAACGTCATATACTATAGAGATTCTAAAGGTGTTTCATTCTTAGGCTTTAATTAAATGATAGTGTGAAAAAATTTTATGTCAGTAAATAGCAGGTAAACTCAAATTTTAATACATACAACGACTAATATATCATTGCACAATATGTTGGATAATAAACTATTCTAAAGAATAGAAATTTAATAACAGAAAAATATAATGGCAAATATTAATTTTTATTGATATAATAAAAAATATAACAATTCTCAAGATGCTCCATCAGGAAACTACCTCACCAGAATTGATTCATGATTTCTCGCATGCATTAAAAATCTGGAAAACAGTTGGGAATTCTTTGTCAGGAGTCTCTTTACTTGGCATCCTGTTGTGGGAAATTCTGTCCAGGGATGCTCGAGGCGAGACCAGCTGCTGGGTTGCTTTCCCTGGATTTGGGCTTGGGTTCTGTACGATCCGTTTTCTTGGGCCTTGTAATCCCCTCGCGATGACTGTTTGGTCATGTCTCATATCTGTCCTCTCCATGGGTGTTTGGAGTTTTTATCAATTAGAGAAATATTTTTTTCACACTAAAATACATGTGAACTTCAAACTATTATGATAATACTCTTTCCATCCATTTTTTGTGTATTTCAAAAAAAATTTGTCTAAAATTAATTGTCATTTGATTAGATTAAGAAAATATTAAATGAGTTTTTTATACTTACACTCTTGTTATTTCTCATACTTTCAATAACACTTAATAACTATAACACTTATTGCTCAAGGTTAATTTTGTCTATGCAATCTATATTTTCTCTATCTCAGTGTCAATTAAATGGTTTCTTAAATTGTGTGTTTTTATCAAAAATGACAACAAAAAGTGGGCGGAGGGAGTAATATTTAGTTGGATTACAAAATACAATAAAAAGTTTAATCAATGCTTACCTTGTCAAATCACTCTCTTGCTCTCAATCTATCAACTCTATATTTAAAACACGTGGGTATTAACATAATAAAAATATATATTTTTCATAATAGGCATAAATATTGTTACGAACTAGAGATTAAGGGGTTTGGAGAGCCTTAGCCCACCAGTAGGAGCTTACTTTACCTAAGGGCTCAAAGGGCCGTAGCCCACCAAGGAGGAGAAGGAGCTCATCTCACTCGCCAATACTCGTTTGCCCAAGAGGAGAGTGTGAATGCCTATGTGTTGTAGGTTTTGATGTGACAAAGATGCAAGTTTTCAAGTCTAAGGATTCAATGAAGATATAGATTTAGGATTTAGGGAATTTATTGTTAAAGGTTAAGTATGTGGTATCTGTTTAAATGCACTCTAAAGGCTCTTAAGGTAATCCTTTGATTCTAGAAAATAAAAATTGTTAAGATCAATAATAAGAATCAAAAGAATAAGAAAAAGAATGAGTTTTGCTAAGATTAGCATAGCTCATTCGAATGACCGTTTTCCAGAACTCATTTGAACGAGTCATTCGATTGTCAAAGTTCTTGAGCCCTTTGTGACTTAAGCAAGACTTAAGTCATTTGAATGATCATAGTAAGTCATTCGAATGACCTTGACACAAAGTCAAATAACTGTTAGAATTGCTTAAGTCATTCGAATGACCATGCCACAAAAGTCAACAACAACTAGTTTTGCACAAGGAGAACTAAGTGCATTAATTGGGTAACGGCTAGAATTACTTAGAAATATATAAATACTCATCTAAATCAATGTTTCAAGGCAGAACACTTGCTCATAAACTTCCATCTTTTATGCTATTATTAGAGCAATGATTTGAGCTATTTTCTAGAGTAAAAGAGATATATCACTCATACACCTATAGAACTTCAATTTGTATTATCCACTATTTGAGAGAGTTTCTATTTCTACACATAAATTTTATACATTTGTAAATAGGGTAAGGTATCCCTTTAGTTGATTAGGATATGGTATCCTTAAGGTGAATTACTTGAGGCTCAAGCACAAGGTGTGAAGAGTGCTCTTGGTTGTAAAGGTTTGTCAAGCACCTAAGTTAGAAGCTTAAAGATAGTGGAGAAAATTTAGAACAAATTGCTTGGGGATTAGACGTAAATCGCAAGGGTGATTGAACCAAGATAAATTGAGTTTGCAATCTCTATTCCTTAAAGCTTTATTTTCCATATTGCTTTTGTAATATTGATAACTTGCTCTAATTGTTGTGCTTAATACATTTGTTAAGAAATTCTAGCATATTTTTTATTCCAATATGTAGTTGATAAAAGATTTATGAAATAGTTTGCAAACCCAATTCACCCCCCTCTTGTGTATTTGAAGCACTTGGTAACAAAGAGCTCCAAGACGCCTGCAAAAGGAGAAGGTCGCAACACAAGTCTGGGAGAGAGAGCAGCCCAATAGATGTTCTCTAGGCCGCGATACCAAGACTCTAGACCCAACTCGACCCAACAAGGCCAAAGGAGGAAACAACGTCTTCTCCTCTAACAATCAGCGAGCTCCGTAACCAACTCCTAAATAAGAAGGGAAGGATAAACCTTTAAGATAAGGGAAAGCCGTTATTCAAATTCCCCACATTCTATCTCTATCTAAATGACCTAGATCACCTATAAAATCACATGACCTGAGGTCACTAAGTATCACTTGTTCACTCTCTATAATACTCACACCATGTGTTTACTTGAGAGTCGGAGTGCCTTTCCAGGTACACCACGTTGTTGATCACTCACGCACAATGAACCCACACTAGAGCTTCTGTCCAGATGCTAGAGCTTTCGTCAGGACGCCTTCCTCAACTCTCTACTCGTTTTCAGGTAACCTTGTTCCCTATACAAATTACTCTAGAACAGATATCAATATAATGGAATAGGTATTAATATATTATAAAGATATCGAAGTTTATTAAAAAAAAATGTATTTTCTTTTATAAACTTTAATATACTTTTATAATATGTTGATACATATTTCACTACATTGATACTTATATTTATTACGTTGACATATATTTCTATTATCTTAATACCCACGTGGTGAAAGAACTTGACGTTGGAGTGAGAGAGTGAGAGCAGAGGAGAGAGAGTTTGACTTGATGAAGAGAGAAAAATGTATCAAGTTGATACCTTTTATCTATTATGTTGATACCCACGTGGCAAGTGAATTTCACGCTGGAGTGAGAGAGTAAGAGTAAAAGAGAAAGAGTCTAACTTGACGGAGATAGAGTATGACGTGATGATGAGAGAGTGGGATTTGATGAGAGAGAAAGTGTTGAGAAAACTAGAAAATAACAAAAATGTTGTGTGTACACTCAATTTGCATCCATCGTATATCCACAAACGTATTTTATACAAACTCTCGTATTTCTCTCTCTTATGTTTCCTATCTCCCTCGTGTGCACCACTTCTTTTGCGTTTCTTCTTCTTTTTTTTTCCCCCCCTTTTCCTCGTCCTCCTTCTCCTCCTAATATATCACACTTTTTTTTTGTTCTTCTTCTTGAGTTGGGGTTCAACAACCTTTTTTCTATGAAAAATCAAAGCTTTTTTGTATGTTATGCAGAAGTTTGTGTATATAAGAGTTAAAGTTTGTGTATTTTTTTTTTTGTTTTTTGCAGAAGTTTGTGCATTCTTGTGTAAAAGTTTGTATATGGGTTTGTAAACATTTGCATATGAGTTTGTAAACGTTTGCATAAATCTGTTAAAAAAGTTTGCATAAATCTGTCGTACATATTATTTATACGCATATAAAAGTTTGTGTATCGTTATTCAAAAGTTTGTATAGTACTTCGTAAAAGTTTTGTATTGACTTGCTAAGAACAAGAGTTTGAAAAATGAGAACTGTTTGATTTTCCAAAAGATTGAGAACGAGAAAGAGAAGTACAAATTGCTTTGGTCGTGTAGTGTGTGTGCATGCTTGAGATGAGAATGGAGATCAAGAGATGTATGAAAGAACATGACAGTTACAAAATATAGTGTGACCCATTCTATATAATTTATGTTGGTGACTGTACGATGGATGTAAATGCCGTGTACCTCTATTAGCAATGGGAACATAATAGCATTGATATCTTTTTTAACAAGTGTTGGTACTGTCTACTTTAAAGGTGTTACTCAATTGTACTAAATACAATAATTTTATCTCTTTTGCCTTCCCAATGTATGGTATGAATAGGGTGTTTTGCCACCTTTAATATCCCAATAACAGTGTTGTATCAATTATGCTTGTTTGTGAGCTGCTTTTCTCTTTGCATGTAGTTTGAGTGTAACTGAGCATTCTTTTTCGTTCCTTGAGTTTTTCTCCACGTTTTTTATTAAGACGGTTTTAATAGGTGTGGTCTTGATCCTAGAGCCTCTTCCGATTTTTTCTATCCTGTATGTTCATTGGGCTGTGCGTTCTAGTAATTCTTAGTTCCTCATGCCTTGTTTGGCCTCTTGGAGCCTTTTATTAATGAATCTCACTTCTTCCAACAAAGAAAGAAAGAATAACAAATAAAAAACAAAAACAAAACAAAACAAAGTATTCTATGAATGAACTATCATTTGACACCATTAATAATACTTTGTACAAAATAAGCCACATTTGTCTTGAGAATACTTCTCCCTTCGAACTGGGCAATCTCTTATTCAATTAGTGCTTAATTTGTTCTGTGATAGCTTAATCAGTCACTTCAATGACTTGTGTTCATGAGCAGTGTATCTTCATCTGCATGATCATTGTTTCCTATGCCCTGATGATGCCATTAGGACACCAACAGCCACAATGAACATAAGCAACATACTCCCCAGCAGTTCGTATGTTCTTCGCGACGATTTCCGATACTCCCCAAATAGAAAGATGCCCCAGAAGGTGCTCACAAGTGGAAGTGCCTGTTTGAACAACAGATCCAAATGATGAATAGATTCATTCATTCGTTCATTGAACACACATAAAAGTCACATATTGAGAAAACTCAAGTGTGTGTTTGATTTTAGTTTTCATTTTTTTTGGTTTTAGTTTGTTTCATGTTTTTAAGAATTTTGTGAAGGAAGCAGTGAACTTGTTTTCACTGTATCCTTCTCAAAATCCTGAAAAAAACAAAAAACAAACTGAAAACAGAAAATGAAAATAGGAAACGGAAACAGAAACCAAACAAACCCCAGTGTCTAAGGCCTTCACAACATTTACGATAAGCATGTTTTACATTGCTATGATCACATTATGCCAATTGTTTGTTGATTTAATATGATTTTATGTTATCAAAATGAGAACATGCCTAATAAAACTCACCTGGACGGCATCTGCCGCTGCATATCCCGCAGCTTGACCTCCCATGAATTGGAGACCATTACCAAAGCCACAAAGGAGACCAGCCAGGAAGGCCCAACCTCTGCCATCCCAGTCTCTCAAATAAGCCTTCAGTGATGACTTGGGCAAGTTCAAGACAGGGTGGTAAAGGAAGGCTATGTTTAGAATTATGGCAATAGCAAAACAAGAGACTGAAAAGTAGAAGAAGGCAGTATAAACAGTCAAATGGGGAACCCCTTCCTTCAATGTATTCCATTGGTCATTTGTCGCCAAGTTGAATGCCGGTGAGAACAAAGAGAAGCAAATTCCAGCAAAGAAAGTTATGGCCAATCCAATGAAAGTGCTCTTCCCAAAAACCTGCAACAGAACTTAAAGAGTAAGATATACAACTAAAGCCAAGGATTTGGTTTCTAACTAGTGTATGTGCCAAACAGGGTAGATTAATAGAGTGTTTCTATAAAATCATCATCCCATAACAAAACAAAAAATAAACAAAAATATCAATGGCATTATAATCACCTGCCTTAATAGCTCTTCTATTCTCAAGCTCTATAAGAAAGACTGCACTTCCGGCTTTAGCAGAGCTACTTCCGCCGCTCTCAAGATCTGTTGATTTAACTATAATAATATAGTTGAAAAGGTAGAAAAAGTTTAGCACCTTATCAAACCAAAAAGATCCTACAAGATAGTAAATTGCTCCTCATCTGAGCTTCTTACCACCATTACTTTCTTTCAGAGAGTCCCTGCCAAAAGAAGAAAAATTGCTGATAAAATTAGCAATATGCTACCAAATTTACATAGCAAAAGAAGACAGCACTAAACTCAAATAGTAGAAATTGAGCAGATGAATGCTAATTCTCCAGTGAGCTGAAGAAGAAAGATGGAAGAACTATAAACAAGCATATCAGCACTTATCAAATTCAAGTTCTTTGGAAACCAAAATTCATAACCAGCTGATTGCTTCTGCTTCCAAAATAATAATGTTCACATGAAAGAAAGAAAGAAAGAAAGAAAGAAATGGTCCATAAGAATGGTGCAGAAAGTATTGCACAGCAATATACTGCTATCACCACCTGGTTAACAGTTGAATTGGTCTTTAAGAAATAATTGAAAAATGAATAGGAAAAAGGATTCCATTGTTTTATTAAGTTGCTGCTTGTATAACATTAATTAATCTGATTGAATACTTGTTCCTCAGTCCACTACGACAAGTTAAAAATGTATCCTTTAACCAATAGTCACATCTGCAAATAATTGCAAGTTTGACAAATTGACAGATTGTTAGTAACATAAAATGATCCGGCTTTATGCTCGCTTACAAATTATTGAGCTTCGCGTTATTATCAGCAGTGTTAGACGAATGAACAGCAGAGCCCAGGCAAACTGCAATCAAAAAGCAACCAACTCCAGGGAAAAGAATCTCAGCCTTGTTGATTTTGTCATCCAAAAAGTAATTCAAGGTTGTGCCTGTTACAATTGGAGCCAAGATAGTGCAGCAGAATTCAGTCCTGGAGCAAGCTAAAAGCTGTTACAAATCTCAAAGTTCATGTAAGTGCATAGCCTATGCACACTCATATCCTGGCATCGCATGGCATGTTCAACCATGTCATTTAAGTGTTTCTTTTCTTTTGTCTTCCATTTTGAATGTGTTACAATTTTTTTTCTTGCTTAGTAATTTTATAATGTTCTGTGTGCATAGTGGCATACCTATAACCACAGTTATGCTTGATGTGATCACTTCAGTAACCGACAACCCAACGAAAGCCCAAGCGTATTGTGTGGACAGGTTCCCAAGGCTAAGGACCACACCACCAGCCGTTGCAAACAGAATAGAGGGCCAATTATCCTGCGCATAAAAGCCAAATCATGTTCTTAAACCAATTGTAAGCAATACAATATGCATCTGAAGCTAAGCGTACAGTTAACGACTCAGTACTTAGTACTAAATTTTGAATAATTATTATATTAAACATAGTCCCTCTATTTTTGAACTTATGCTTACCTGCCCTCTTGACTTTTTACAAGGGAGGACTGTGTAAGTATCCAAAATATAAGGAAGGCTTGAGGAAAATCAGGAAAAATAAAGGAAGATGGGAATCTGTTATGTCCTCTATTTGTAGATTTTTTATAAAGCTCATTTATTAGTAGATTCAGGGCCATTTTGATAAACCATTAGAATGTACAAGTAGTTAAGCACAAGTGGTTTCAGAATTCGATTCTTGTTGCCCTCTTCTTCTATGTAAAATTTCAGCACAAAGTATAAGGTTGGCTTGTCAGTTGTCCATGCTTCAAGGCTAGTGGGCTCCATGCGTGATGGGGTGTGTCATATATAAAAACCATTCAATTGTCTCTACTCAACACAGCTTAAGCATTTTTGGTAGAGACAATTTTTGTTCCTAAAATCATACTTGCTGAAATTTCATGCACAATAAGGCCTCTATTTAGGATTAAGATGACTCTCACATGCCTTTATAAGGTGTATCTTTAATTTTTTTTTTTTCATGTGATGATAACACATTAACATGTACAAAATACTACTAATACCCACCTGAGCAAGTTGAGCTAAGAAATTCGGCTCATCGGGCGTGCTCTTGCCGATCTCACCAAATGTAAATGCAATGATTACAGCGGCCAAGAAATTGGTGATGGAGTAATCAAGGTAGGTATGCTGAGGAAGGCGCCCTCGCCTTTCTAAGAGAGTCAAAAGAGCAGGCCATGTCCCCAAGAACAAAAGAGCCAAGAGCATGCACACTATGGCACCTCCCTTGCTCTCCAACAAATACATTTTCAATCCAGTACACAAAATGCTCTCAGAAGGTGAAGTAACCGGGGAGGATATACCCCACAAATCCTGAAAGCAGCAAAATTAACAAACTTAATGGAATTAAAATTGATAGAGAAAAGAATAACAATATTTGCTAATCCTAATTAATATCGTTTGTTATTCTTTTCTCTATAAAAAATCAATCTCGTGAAACAGTTGCAATTCATGTAGAGAGTAAAAGTTGCTTTTAGTAACGATAACGAAATGGTAGTGATACATCCTTCCATATACTAAATGAAATAAAATGTAAATGTAATCATTCTCTTAAAATCTTAAAAGGTATTTAATTCTCACTTCATTTAGTATTTCAAAAAAGTTCAGGAGAAATTAGTGGGAGGTTATATCATTTCTCTAATGAAAAACTCAAATTGAATAGGGACAAAAAGGAGAAGCATTATCTCCATTTTCCTCCATCCACCCAGACAAATCTGCACAACTGCACGTGTACACACAAAAACTCAGATTGAAAAAGCTGAAATTGGAGTTGATTTCATTTTTTTCAATGGGATTATCAAACAAATAAACAAAGATAAGCCGTCTCCACTGATAATTTGACATGGGCAAAGCAAGTACATAAGAAATTCACGGATATAGAACTGAAAAAAGAATCCTTCAACTACCTTTAAATACATAAGATCAGAAGCAATAGACAGGCAATGAAATAAAGAAGAAAAACTCTTTATAGCAACAAATCAAAGGCTCAAACAAACAGTATATATAAATAAAAAGAGGTTGCAAGTTAAGTCTACCTAAGTCCACAAAATAGCGGGCCAAAGGACAAACAAACAAACTAATACAACGTAAGACGGTACCCGAAGGGCAACATCACAACCACACACTCAAAATTTAATATTAAGGCTCTCTNTCAGAATCTCACAACAGTGTTGATGGGTTGATTGATGGTTCGGTTCAGTCACTGCAAGTTTGCGGAACTGGATGGAAGATCTGCAATGAAAACAACACTCTTAATGGAAGTGGGGTGGGGAAGAAGAAGCAAGAGGTAGGAAGGACAAAAAGAACCATAGTGGCTTTCATTAGAGAAAACATGGTCAACGGATTAAGGTTCGGATACCTGTCATTGGAATCTTTAACAGTAGATTCCAACCTTTCTGAAGATGACTTGGACTTAGGAATTGGGATTTCAATTTAATTATTTAGACATTAACTTTTACGTACCTATAAAACAACGTTAACCTGACAATTGACAAGTCAATGAAATTTTCACTGGGAAACAAATCTTCCGATGATCAACAAAGAAAGAAAAGAAGGAAACTATGTCATTAGAGACAGCATTTTAGGGAATAAATTCCCCATAGTCCAAGAGTTATGCTACTATAATAAGGAAAGAAAGAAAAGAGAATGAGATAAAAATAAAACCAATTTTTTCGTCAGAATGAGGCCAGATTAAGGCTTATTTCACGCTACAGTTATGGGAGAAAACAAGAAAAGAAAACGTGAGCAATATTTGAGAAAGGAAAGAAGAAAAGAAAAGAGAAAGTATTGATTTCATGTTGTAAACAGTCAGAATTTTTTGGAATTGGAAAGAAAGAGGAAGAAGACATGGAAGCAATGATCCTGCATATATGGAAATTACACAAGAGCTATCAAGAAAAGGAAATTTCGGAAACAACTTGAAAATAAAGAAATTAAAAGGTACACACACACCCAAAAAGGAAAGAAGATTGACGCGGCAAAGAAAGAACAAAGGTTAAGGAAAATTAAAAAAAGAAACAATAAATAGTGAAAGTGACGCTATGGCACAGAAGGAGTAAGAAAGCAAGTGAAATCAATTACATATTGACATTGACACATCAATAGAAATTAACATTGGGAAGCTTGTGCCACAGCCAACAAGAAAGGAAAGGAGAGAAAATTAATCCTATCAAGGACAGCACTTCAGGAAATAAAGTTTCCCTTAACTGAAGGCTATGTTGTTGGATATAGAAGAAATGAAATAGAAAAGGAAATAAGACAAATGGGTAATAAATATTTTGGCAAGCTAAAATCAAGCAAATTCATTTCACGTGATGCTAGAAATGCTTATGGAATGAAAAAAATGGGAAAGCAAATCTCATGGAATAGGAAGGAAGAGAACAACACATTTCCTCTGCAACCAATCAAATACAAATGTGGAGCACATGTGAAAAGCCTCCTTAAAAGAGTATTAACAGAAAATAGAAAGAGTTGAGTTGATGGAAATCAAATAAAAAGAAAAAAGGAAGGATGACAAAAATGAAGGAGATGACATTAAATATCAAGATTCAAGAATCTGCTAAGAGTCAAGTATAAATGGAATGTCCTCCATCATTCATCAATGTAAAGAAAGATGAGAGACAAAGACCACCGTTGAAATACATCCTCAAGAGCTCCACCTATAAATTGGTTATTTGAGAGTTTGTTTTTGGCGAGCAACAGAGAGCTTGAGAGAAAGAATTTATTTCAAGTCTCTGTGTTTGGAAGTTTTGTTTGTGAGTTTTGAAAGGAACCATTGGTATTTGTATTTGAAAGCTTTGTAAAAGAAAAGTGATTTTGGCGTGTGAAGAACTGGACATAGATTCCTAACTAGGAACCGAACCAGTATAAATTTTGTGTGTTGTTCTCTTCCTTCTACCATTTATATTTTATATCCTTTAAAAGAAATTCTATTTTCGTTTATGCTTAGATTCAACCCCCTTCTCTAAGCCACATAAAATCATCATATCTAATAATTTATATTAACATGTTTGGTATGATATAATTATTAGTAATTTAGACTATTCAAATAATTTATATTAGTAATAATGTGATTATTTCTATGCAAGATGTATATTTGAATTATCATTTTTAAGTAACTTTAAATAATAATAATAATAATTATTATTATAAAAATAATAATGGAAATAAAAATAATAATACTAATAATAATAATAATAATGTATATTATTTTGTAATCTTTTTTTATATACAAAACAAGATAATATAAATTCTCATTTACATGACACGTACATATCAAACACAACAATGTAACATTACCAATAATTAAACATAATCTTTCTTGAAGTTAATCCGTAATCTTGGAGGCAATGTAACAAATGCTCCCTAAGAACATCTCCAATGGATTAAGGTAATTTAGACACCGTCTCATTTTTAAAATAAGGTTAAATTTATTTTAAAAGTGTGGTTAAAATCATTTCTAATTTTATCCGCACCCATGAAACCTCACATGCATCTTGCCCACCTCTTCTGGCCACCACTCGGCCATCGGGAAGAAAAAAACACACACACACACTCCTTCAACCAGCAACGTTCACATATCCCCACCCCTGCCTCTTCCTTGTTTCTCTTACTTACACTAATATTCAGTACTCAGTGATTTCAACCAGTACTTTGAGATGCCTCCCACATGTCTTAGAATTCAAATGTCTCACACATAAAACTAGTGAAAAATAAACCCAAATCCCAACAAAATGGAGAAAAAAAATGCATCCACACACACAAAACAACAACCCTTAACCTCACTATACTAGAAGGTTCCCAGCCTCAAAAATTGGAACAGAGTAGTGCCATAATCACCACCTAAAGTTTGGGTAATATTTTAAGACTAACTGTCAGGAATCTATGGACTCGGATAATGTATCCCAACTATCGTGACCTAGATATATACTTGGGTATTGTGTCATAAGCTAGACCGCAATGTTCGAGAACCGTCTGTCTAGGTATCTTCCTTATTTAATGATTATGCTTAGAATAAGATTATGTTTTATTATAAATCATTACTATTATAAATGCTTTTATGCTTACTATATGATATGTATTGCATCTGCATGTCATGATTACGAATTGCTCATGTTGTCGTGGGGTTTTGTCCTTCACTGAGCGATGACTTACCCCTTATTAACATTTTTTAGATAATGTTGACGAGGATACAATGCTTGTTCAGTATATCTCAACATTTGGATTCTAGGTGAACTTCACGTTGCTGTGGAGTATCTTCTTTAGTTTATTTCAGTTGTTAGGATAGTTTATCTTTATATCAATCAATGTCCCATATTTTAGATATTTAATGTCGTATTTTATGTAAATGCCTTTATTTTATTTATGATCTTTAGTTTTATTTAAAAAGGTTTTCTCTTTATTTATTTATTTATAAAAGTTGCACATTTTCATGATTAACATGTTAGGAGGCTGTGTAAGAGAACTAGTCACTTGCATGCTGGTGACGATTTCTGGGGTCATTACACTTTTGTTATGTTTATGTACCCAATTAGCATGAACTAACTCTCTTTTATCTAGGGCTTGATGTAAACTTTATGATTATATTAAAGTAAATTTGAGGTTATTCAATTTATAAATTGTGTTGAATGCTTCTATCTATCCCCATTACTTTCGGTTTATTGGCCATTTATCGAATGATTTCTAATTTTTTTGGAACTCGAGACAAAAAAATAAGGGTACATAAGGTTGAAGCATCACAAATTGAGTGAAAGTTTGAGAAGAGTAAATGCGGTTTGTGTAGTTACACTTAGGAACTCACAAAGCAATCAAGCTTTGAATAGACTAATCCTCACTAAGAGATTAGGTGAATAGTTGGAGAGAAAATGATCATTGTGACCTTGAGAAAAGCCTTTGATTAATAGAGGATTCCTAGCCATCAAGTTATGTTGAATAATTGAGGGTTAATTTAGTAGAAATTGTGGTGCTTAAAATCAAGTTTCATAGCTATCTCTTTCTCTTTGATTTAAAACTCATATTCTTTACTTTTTTTAATCTTTGTTCTTGTTTGTTCTATTTAATTTTACCTTTGCTGTTACCTAACAAATCAATCAACATTCATTTCAATTTATTTATTTAGCATTATTCTAGTGGTTAATTAGTACTCGTGAGAACGATATCCATTTTTACTAATTTTATTACTTATACAATGCAATATACTTGCTATGAAAATTCATATGGCTAGCTTTTGGTTAGAGAAAATTGTGGGCTCAAATTGTTTTTCTATTTTTTGTGTGCGGCTATGAGCCCTCTCTCACTATATATAATATAAATTGGTTATCATTTTTTTTGGGCTGACAAATTAATTGGTTGATATTTATCTAATAAATAAATTTCATTTTTTAAAATATTTTTAGGTAAGTAAATAAATTTCAATTAAATTTCAATTTATTTAAAAATAATTATTTCAAAATAATTATTATTTTGAATATGAATATGTAAATTCTGTGTGTTGCAAAATTGACATATAAAAGATAATTTATCGCATGTTTTATATTAACCTAACGTTACAAAAACCAAAATTCCCTGGACATACTTTTCTAAAATATGGACTTTTCATATGTTAGAAAAAACCTCCACCCTAAATTTGACTTCAGAATGTATTAGGAACCCTATAATCAAATTGCAAGTCCAATCTAATAAGTAATTCCTAGTTAACCGACTTAATTAGAATTAATTCATTCTTCACTTATACATGTTCTATAGTGTGTGACTAACTAGGTTCATCACTAGGCAATGAGATAATAATATTAACCTTTTGATATTGCCATGATCCAATTCTGAAGATAAAGTAAAATTCTCAAAATACCATTAACTCTCATAAGTCATGGGTAACACTTAGCACAACATGCCTTGACCACCCAAGTAGTGACAAGTGTATCAACTAATGTAACAACCCGACTTTTTCCTTCATTTAAAATGTTACATAGGAAAGAATTAAAAATATAATAATAAGGAAAGGTGAGATAAAAATGAAATAAAATTCAAATATTAATTTTATTCCTGTAATATTAATTAAAATAATAATTCTGCGATCTCGTGACGTCCGGTGACGTTCGGGTCGGTATTAGGTTATTCTTAGAATTTAATCACGACTCACAGGAGTCTGTAAAATATATTAATATGAAATTAAATTCAAGAATCTTTCAACTAAGATTTAAATAGTAGTGAGAAAAATTTATAGGTCACAACGGTATGTTCGGAATATTTTTAGGACTTCCGTTCATAAATAGTTAATGAGCGAACATGACCGAAAACACACCGGGAGAAAAAAAAAATTAGGAATGACCAAGGGCCTTTAAAGACCCCACGGCCAGCCCTTGCCCGAAGACACACACATACCACATACACCAAAGTTATTCATTTTCTTCTTCTAAGGTTCCAAGACTTAAGCTCCATAACCATCAAAGTTTAACTATCATTCTTTGCTTTTCATCATCATCAATCACTCTTGAACTCATTAAGAAGGCAAGCTAGCATCACGGGTAGGAGTTTCTCTTCAAGTGGAAGCAAGAACATCAAGTTCTATAACCCTAATCTTCCATAACCTGGGTTTTATTCTTTCTTGGCCAAGAAGCTTTCAAGCAAGCAATCAAGCCTCAAGTTCATCTTTTCCATCATCCAACAAGCTCTTTAGGAAGTGGGTAACTTTAGTTTCTTATCTCTCTTTGATGATGAGAAGAGATTATGAGGATGTGTATGTCTTTATGTGTGTATGTATGATTATGTATGTTTGAATTGTTTAGAACTCTGGATAGGTTAAGAAGATGATTCTGAAGGGCCCTGTGGCCTGGATTAGATATGATTATTGTGTATGAAATATGTGTCAACTCAAGCAGGGTTCCATGGAAGCAAAGGAGGAAAGAATGGAAGAAATGGTGCATTCGGTTTTCAGTTCTCGCCCAGTGACCGCTGAGCGATACTCTGGCGTCGCTGAGCGGAATGCACCAAAGCGCTGAGCGAAATGCAGTTATTGCTGAGCGATCTGACACTCGAGATAAGGTCGGCAAGATATTTTAAAAAGTTAAGGCGGCGAAATATTTTGGCCACGTGTCATACCGTTGAGCGATAAGACTCTTATCGCCGAGCGATAAAGCTCTTATCGCTGAGCGGAAAGGTGTAAATCGCTGAGCGCTAGAGCTCAAACCGCTGAGCGGATAGCAGTTTCCGCTGAGCGGATTGAGACCAGAAAGTTTATGGAACTCCTCTTGAGGCTTATAGTCCAGTATTTATTGCTATATCTATGATTGATAGTTGAATTGTATGAATGTATATGCTGTATGTGAAGGAAATGTACTGAACATGCATATTACATGTAATCTGCGGTGATATTTGTAGCCTTTCATGCATTCATGATACACCTAGTTTAAAGACACTAGAATTAACTCGGAGATAAGTAAAGATTCTGAAATGAACCATAGGGAACAAGTATGCCATGCAGTAGGTACAGAAATGCTGAACTGCTGGAATGCTGAAAAAGGGCCAATGCCCAATGCTGAAACAGGGCCAATGCCCAATGCTGAACAAGGGCAAATGCCCAATGCTGAAAAAGGCTATATGCCACATGCCGAAAAGGCCATGATCACGTGAGCCAAATCATGATCCCACTTCAGGAGGTCAAGGCATCCTGAATGTGGAAGCCCGCCACAGGTGGTGTCGATATGGTATACCTAGAGGTGTGCGGTTACCACGCCTTTGCATGGTCGAAATGGGGCAAGCTTAGTGGGGGTACAATATCCGCCCACTGTCGAGGGGTCCCGAGGGGGCACACAGCAGGGGGAAGCCCACCGCAGGAAGGTCCAGACAGGGCCTACACTGAGGGTGCGAGGTTATTCCGTCATGCTAATGTCAACAGAGGACATTACTATGGTGGGAATAACACATATTTCAAAGCAGGTTTATGCTGTCATATTCTGTTATGCACATATACATTCTGTTAGCCATGTTTATTTTGATAACTCTGCTAGACATATTCTGATGATTCTGTCGTGGTTATTCTGATGACTTCGTTATGCATACTCTAATGATTCTGTATACATGAACGTCTGAATATATAGTTCTGCTGTTATGTCAGTACCGTCAAGAGCACGCTCGAGACGGCTATATATATTCACGAACTATTAATCAGCACGAGAACGTAGTAAGCAAGAGTAGTTCCCTATCACATAGTAAAGTAGATAAAGCAGTTCAGATAGGACAGATAATAATTGGTAGGATATTTAGTATGTATGTTCACTTAGAGATCTCTGAGCGGCCTGAAGTCCGACCTAATCTAATACGAGACTCAGGAACTAAAGTTATTTCCACTGAGAACCTACCGTTCTCATTCCCACTGTTTTATGACTTCAGTACCGAAGATGAATCTTATTTTGATGATGCCGACGAGCTGAGCCATGAGCGGCTAGGAGATAGATAGATATGTTCAGATTTTTGCCAAGGGCATACTGAGTAGTATTCCAGTAGTCCTTGTATTTTGATGTGATGTACTCTGACTTATGTATTCAGTACTTCAGTTTATGTACATGTGATGTATATCTTACTTATTGTATATACAATTATATGACTTTGACTGATGGACCACCTGGATATGTATTGGATACTTTATTATCTTACAGTTATACGCTTTGTTATATTGTTCATTCTGACGCATGGCTCTATTTTAGTAATTATGCAATGTAAAATGAAAAGTTTAAAACGGGTCCATATTTTTCCTAAACCACTCGAAAGATAACAAAAGGACTAAGTTATTCTGACCAGGTAGAAAACAACCTAGTGAGCTTTGTTTACTACGAACGGGTAAACAGTTAGCTAGGGTGTTTCAATTAACATTCTAAATTAACCACTAATCATATTTACCATTGATAGGTGGAGTTTGTACCCTATTTTATTATTCTATAATTGAACATTGCATACTAAAAATGTGTAATTTTAATGCTTAAGTTAATATGTTTTGCACATTATCCTCTTTTGTGAGAAATTGAGAAAAATGCAATTTTAAGATTTATTTTATCTTACAATTTAATATGTAGGTTTCTTTTGTTCTTTTTTAGTTTTCTATTTTAATTGCAAAAAATAAATTGTTAAGAGGATCAATGAAGATTTGAAGGAGATTTGATAAGATATAAATTTTGAAGAAGAGATTTGAAGAGAAGATTTGGATCAATAAATACAAGATTGAATTCAAATTCAAAAAGATTTGGTCAAAGATTTGTTGAGGATTTTTAGTGCTGGCTTCGCCACGGATTTTGCACCAGGATGGAGATTGAATCTCGATTTGACCTCAGCTACAAAGTTATATATCTATCTCTTATCTATAATTGGAGATTTGAATCATCTCAATCCGATATCTGTAGCCGATGTTATCGCGATTTTACTAACTGCTGTACTGAAAGTGCTGGATTTACTCCCACTTTAGGTCAATCCTCTACAAATAGATATCCTCTCACAACAACTTGGACACAACTTCATACTCAGCCTCCACTTTTATTTTCTGCACTTTTCTTTTATTTTATGCACTTTAGGTTTATGTTAGTAGTGCTTAGTTATTAATTCTTAAAGGATTGTTGGAGCGCTCGCATTGACAACGCAAGCACCCAACTATTTGCGAATTTCTTCCGTTCTTGTATTCAAGTTTTGTTACTTTAATCCTCTCTTATTTTCCACTCTCTTCTTCTATTTATTTATTATGAGTTTTAATCCTCCTCCCATGGAGAAGTAGTTTCTTAATATCTTGCATGCGGTAACTCTAGATTAGGATTAATTCGAGGTCTTGTGCTTAATGTTTATTCATGATTTGTTCCACCTGTGATTAATAATATAGTGATTGCATGTTATTGGTTAGTGTTACTTCTAGGTTGATAGATCTTGACGATTGTAGGATTTATTGATTTATGATTTGGGAACTTTTTGGGAACTAATTAGATTTAATTAGGTTGTGCAATTGGGACACAATTGATATGAGTTTCAAATGCTGAGATCTTAGTTTTAATTTCCATATTAATAAATGCTTAGGGGATTGGCAATCATAATCTCTTAAATGAATTGCGTATTAGTTAGAGATTTCAACTAATAGACATCATCCCCGTTAATTAGGAACCAATGACAATTAACCCTTGATCTAGAAATCAGTATGTAGGATATTGCTTTTTATCATTGTTAACTTAATTTCATTTTGCTTTCTTTTTATTAATATTCATCAATTCAAACCCCCCTTTTTAATTGTAATTATAATTGGTTCTAATTGCTTCCTTGAGAGACAACCTAGGTTAGCTCCCTTTACTACGTTTTTGGGGTTAATTTGGTTTTATAAATTATTATTTGATCGTACACTGAAATTAACGACATTTTGGTATGTTTCAACCATGCACTCGAATAATTTTATTACAGTATCTCGATCTAGTCAAAGTTATGGATAATGTCAAACCCTATAACTCAAACCATACAGACTCTCTTGGTTTCAATTCTTTGATCAATAAGACACTGATGGTTTTGTGTGGCTTAGAGAAGGGGGGTTGAATCTAAGCAAAGTCTTTGGCTAAAAAAATTAACCTTTCTTTAAAAATTGTCTCTTAAAAGTTTAGGAGATATCTCCTTGTATTCAGGGAGACAAGTTTTCTGAAAAACCAAAATTTTGAAAACGAAAACACATTTTCTTTTAAATAATAGAAAATGTAAATAGTGGAGAGAAGAAGAAAAACACACACAATATTTATACTGGTTCGATTCCTAGTCAGGAATCTACGTCCAGGTCTTCAATCGACAAAATCTGTTTTTCTTTCACAAAAACTTACAAGCACCAATAGTTCTTCTCAAGAACTCACAAGACAGAAATTTCAAATACAGAGACTTGAACTGAAAATTTTTCTCTCAAACTCTCTGTTGCTCGCCAAAAAACAAACTCTCAAATAACCAATTTTCTCACCATGCAATAAAATACCAAAATACCAAATCAAAGGATTGAAAATAACATATTCAAAATATGAGAGGTTAGGTGGAGCTCTTGAGGATGTATTTCAATGGTGGTCTTTTTCTCTCATTTTTCTCTTGTGTCATGTGTGTCTTTAGAATGGTGAAGACACTCTCATTTATACTTGATCCTTAGCATATTCTTGAAGCTTGAGATCATCTCCTTTATTCTTGCCATTCTTCTATGATTTAGCTCGTTCTTCCTTCTTTTGATTTCAATTGGCTCAGCTCCTTCCAATTTTTGTTGATGCTCATTTAAGAGACATCTTTCACATGTGCTTCATCTCTCTTGACCGTTGGAAGAGTATGTTTCTCGTTTCCTCTTCCATGAATTTTTTTTTTGTTTCTTCTTGTATCACGTTCAGCCCCTTTGCTGAGTGTACTTGATTTTTGCTCTACAAATATTGCTTTTCCCCTTTTTTTTGTGCTATTCTTTTTGCCTTACCCGTGGCTACATCATAGCCTTTTTTAGTCTAGAAAAGTTTCTTGAAAAAGCTGTGCTTGATAGCTTAACTTTCTGTCTTTGACTAAAATCTTTGAGTTCCCAAAGTTTCTCTTTTTGATGCTATGTCAGTATAAATCATTCATTTTGTTTCTCTTTCTCCTTTATTTATTTTTCTCTTTCCTGAACTTCTTTGTGATTTACTATCACATTTCCATTTGCTTTTTCCTTGTTTTATGCTGCTGTACAAGATAGTTGCTATTTTCCAAAATATTTGATCACTTTCTATAATGGCTACAAGTTTCCTTTCTAATTGTTCTACCACCATCACTTTTCCTTTTTTTTCTTTTGTCCTTGTGCATTTATGTCTTCTTTTGTTTATACACCAGGAGACTTGCTAAATTTAAGAACAACACGTTTTCTTTTCTTCTTTATTCCCTTTTCACGTTGGCCTAGCTACAACTCCTTCTTCCTTTTATTCTAATTGGCCTTGTGTTTGGACTTAAGACCCATTTGGCCATTTGGGCTAGCCTTGTAAAACTTGAATGTAATTTGATCTTTGCTCTTTATTTGGCTGAAACACTTAATACACCCATCAATAAATTTCATACAATGTTTGTCATCGTAATTAATTTTAAACCTGAATCAACAATCTCCCTCTTGATGACAAACATAATTTTTAGGGAAGTTTTAGATATACCTGGTTTCAGCATATTTGCTCCCCCTTAATGTGAGCTCCCTCTCAATCATAGCTTTTCTTATGTATCAAGAATCTTTGACTTCCTCTCAATTAGTTTTGATGGGAATATCTTATTCTTGAAGTTTCCTTTTGACCTTCAAGTTTTTTCTTGACTTCTTAATTCAGCAATTCAAGATGCTTGATTTCACTCATTGAGTGAATAATTGAAATTTAGCCGTTCTTGATTTCTTCCCCTTTTATTTTTCTTTGCTCCAATGAGAACAATCTGATGGCTTCTTCTCTCAAATTTTGTTGGGCCAATCTATTGGGCTGCTTCAGTTTTGCTTTTCTTTAACACGGGTTTGACCTTATAAATTTGAGCATTCATGGACTCCTTGTTGGACCCTAATATATGGACTTTAGCTGCCTCTTTATTTTTGTCCATTATATCAATCACCAAGCTTGGGCTGAGTTAGTTTCTAAACAAATTTTGGATCTAAAACAATATTAATCCTGAAATACTAACACACACATCAAAAGGTTCATATCATGCTTGTCATCATATTTTAATTTTACAAATTGAATCAGCAATCTCCCCCTTGATGACAAACATACACAAGATCATCAAAGCATGAATCAAGGTTTCAGATATACCTTTTAAAGTTAATGTCTCCCCCTTAATGTTGACTCCCCCTGAATTTGGGCTTCTCAAATGTGTCCTTAATTGCATACTTTACCTTACCGTTTGCTCTGTAGAGATGCTTGCTTCTTGTTTATCCTCTTATTTCTATTCTTAAGGTATTCTTATGGTATTTTGTATTTTCTCCCCCTTTTGTCATCAAGGGATCAGTGAACCATAAATGCATTTGATAGGGAGTTTGTCATGAAATTAAGAGCCAACCTGTAGACAATAAAGAACACAAGCGCAAGGAAAGCAAAAGGGACTCCAGAAACTATTATAGTTATATGCGTAGTAGTTAGATAGTAGAATTAATTATAGATGAGATTCAATGAATACGAGACTCAGCGGTCTTAGCAAAAAGAAACATGACTAAGTAAAAGAGAGGATATGGGTATTGAGAGGTTTAAATAATGATTTTTTTTTTGGAAAAATGAACAAGCAAATATTCTAAAGCACAATTATATCAATCACAAATTGATTCACAGATCAGTTAGAAAAATTATTCACAAATCAATTTCAAAAATTAATCAGAGATCAGATTAAGTGAAATTCAATCACAGATATAAAAAAAATTAATTACAGATTGTTGCCATAAATAACTCAAATAGGCAAATCAATTAGATTTCAATCAGCATACAAATGAAAAAAAACAAAATTTAGCCACGGTTGATATACCATAAAAATGGGACGTATGAAGTATGGGAAAAAAATTGTTATTCACATCACAAATAGATCAATTCCAAAATTAAATTAGTCACTGATTAATTATCAGATTAAGAATCAATTATAGATTAATTCCAGATTAAAAATTCAATCATATATTACTTCCATAAATAGCTTAAAGCAAATCAATTCATATAGTTCAATCAGTCATAGAATATACAATTTATTTCTAGAATAAAAAAAATTCAATTGAGCCACGATTCACATCATAGAGTTTCCATTCAAAATGAAACACATTATATAGGTAATGATGTAAAAATTATTCATAACAAAGCCAATGAACATATCATATCAATTTCTTTTGTAAGCATGCGGAGTAGTACTGAAAACGCTTAGTACCCAAAGTAGTGGATAATGGCCACAAAAAAAAAAAAGCAAACCATTTGAATGGTATGGGCCAAAAATTGCATGGGCTGAAACCAAAAAAAATTCAGAGTTTCTTGATGGGCCAAAACAGGAGCAGTAAAAAAAAAATAATGCTCAATAAGAATAAAAAAGTTCAGATTATAGAACAAACAAAAATAACTAATATAGGTAAGATGAAGTTCTAAAATCGCTACAGCTACTACTGTGTATGAAGGCACATGTAATTGAAATCACAAGCAAAGGGTAAATATATGAACATGTTTCCTAATATTGATGTTATCATACTTATCTTCATATATATGCATACAAGGAAAAACACATCTTCCCCTTTGTTTTTCAATGAGATCATCTCGTGATTTTATCTCCTTTGACAATCAAATGGTTTAAGCAAGATGTAAATCATGTGATAGACAACAACCACTTGAAGACATTCATAATTGAGATAATGAAAGGGGTATAAATCATTGAGTTCAAAAGTGTGTACCTTCTTTTCTTTAAGAGTGTGATAGAGGATCTTCACAAAACACTTGCTAGCCATGGATGCCACTTGGTAGTCATGTTAACCACTTATGTGCTCTGGTGTGATGTTTTGGAAAATAATCTTCTTAGCTTACCACTTGGTGTACTTATTACTTGTTGCAAAATGTAGAGCAAGAAGTGGTAGGTTCCATTTTAATTTAAGTCTTTGTCTCCTCCTCAATTTATGCATATTATCAAAATATACTCACAATCATATAATATGCATATCATACAAGATCATGCTATATAATTAATTAATAGAAGCATAGGCTATGACATATGATGAAATCTTGAGCTCCCCCTTTCAAAAACAAATTTTTCAATAAATTCTCCCCTATGATATGTATAAGAAACATATTTTCTTAGAGAGAAAGCATATTAGAAATTTCAATTTTCTCTATCAAAACCACTTGTTATTCTTAAGACGACACGTGTCAAGAAATCATAACTATAATACCACATGTTCAGCTTAAAAGACTTGCTGTTTACATAAGGCACATATCAAATTATCACAATGGTGCAAACATAGCTATGTATGCCAAAGCATGATATAGATTAGAGTCAAATATTTCAAACTTAAAAGATAAAGGCATATGTTATAGGGATGAAAAAATAATATCTAGCAGGATCCATCCTATATGACATAATTAAGAAATGTAATTCGACTAAGATAATTTTTATGAAGATGATGATTTGAGAGAACATATGTCATGATAAGCATATTTTGGGACAATGTCTAAGCATTCAAGTATCATACTATCCATAATATAGATAACCATGTGAGACTAAGGATAGAGATACTTAATGAAGTAGATTGAGTGTGATGATCCATTGAGATTTGAGCTTTAGTTTTTCTCTTTGAATGTTCCATTTCACTGTATGCGAAAAGGTCTCTTTCTTGTTCATTCTAGCTCCTTTCAACACCTCCATGATTCACTTGGGCTAATATCTCACTTGTTAAGATCTTGATGCATGCTTTTAAAAGTAGAGAGAAACTATGAAAGTTCTACAAATCATTAGTTAGCATCAAAAGCCATTTCAAGAAGCACAATATAGGTTGATATATCAAACACTTGCAAATATGATCATTTGATGCATTATCAACCATCATGCTAAGAGAATCATAATTAATTGAATCCAAAATGATTTAGACAAAGAGATTCAAGAAGAGAGAAAGATGTATGATCATTATCAAAAATATATGTAAACCCAGTTCCATCAATGAACACATAAGGTAGTCATTAGTAATTGCCAAAAGGAATCACACATGTCAATCAAGACTACAAGCTCTAGATCATTATCCCTTAGTATGCACATGTTTTTCCAAAAAGATTTTCCATTTGTTATGTGAAAGGGTTGCACATGGTTTTTCTTGAATTTATGATATTCCCAAAAGATGATATGTAAGATAGAAATGGAGATAAGCATAGTAGAGGAAAAGTAATTTAACAAATTCCTTTACATTTTATCTTTTCCCTTTAGACATTGTTAAAATATGATAAATATTCATCTTTATCAAGGGAGGAGGATATGCATAACCTGAAAAATTACATGATGCAATTACAGATATTCGGGCTTTTAAAAGCTATCAAACAAAGAGAATCATTATGCATCGTAAACCGTTCAAATTCAAGTTCTAAGATATTTTCCAAGGAATAATCAAAGTTCAGATATATAAGGGGAATAATCAAAGTTCAGATATATAAGGATTTTCCCATAAATGTTACAATATGTAATTTGGAACAATAACTTGAATAACCTATATTTATCATATCTCAATTAACATTTTCATTGTCAAGTGACATTGACAATTTGAAACATGATTAGGCATGAAATATGATATATAAAATGGTCATAAAAGTGGACATAATCATGTGCTTAGTGGTTTGTTCAAAAGTAAAGAGCATAAGCACATAATTCTATCAATTTCCTAAGGTCCATAAGAAATATATACCTCACTTTTGTTGATTCTTCAAGTCAATGTACAAGAGAGGTAAAGATATTTGATACCTTGGCCTTGGAAAATAAAGGAGTATTTTTCTTTATGCATTGCTTCTTATTTGTTATTTTAAACCTTGGAAGTTCATGTACACGAGAAGCTTTTCTTGAGTGCTTCATTCTTGTTTGATTACCAAGATTTCCCTTATACCTTGGAAACACTTTATTTGACGATTTTTTCCTTCTTTTGTTGACCATGTTGTCCATCCTTTTGTGGAATTTTTTGCACTATCGAAATACTTGGAGGACATTTTGGTACCCATTTCAACTTGGGTCCTTCTGGGTTAGTGTAAGAATTTTTACAATCTTTCGGAACCTATACCAAATTATTTCTTACACAAGAGTTTCTTCTATAATAGCATAAATGAGAGATATGTCCTAATTTTCCACAATAATTGCACATAATTGATTTTGATGATGATTTGACACTATTATGACATTTTAAACCATATTTGTTGCAAGACATACTTGATTTTGCACATTTAGAAATGTTTGTCTTCTCTTCATTATCAATTGATAATAGACATGCAATATCTTTATTTTTCTCAATTTTAGAAGACAATTCCTCAACTTGATTTTCAAGATCAATGTAATTTTCAAACATAGTTTAGGTTTCACATTTCAAGATAATTTCCTTACCAAGAAAAGAATATTTACTTTTCAAAGATTCAACTTGACATTCAGTAGAGGAAACATTTTCTAAACAATTTAAGCTTTTATATTTAGATTGCAACAAATTATCAAGCAAATCATTATATCTACATTTAATATTATCATTGGAAGGACAATGGTCAAGCTTAGCATTATTTACCTCAAATTCCAATGAAGCAACAATTTCGTCAATTGACTCTTCTTGACGATCATCTTTATCTTCATGCTCATCCAAGAAGGTTTCAGGAGGATGTCTTTTTGGGTCTTCCTCTTCTTGCTCTCTAATTTCAAACTTGTAATAAAAATTATCATAACAATAAAGAGCATTAAGAGTTTCCCAAATACTTTTAGCGCTAGAGCAATTTTTAATCTTAGCATAAATGTTTTCGCTTAAGCTATTTCTCAATATTTGCATTGCTTTAACGTTTAAGACAAATTTTTTCTTATCATATGCATTCATTTCATGTGGGTGTTTGGGAGTATATCCATCAATAACACTTTCCCACATATCAATATGCATTGCCTCTATATAAATGTTTATTTTGGTTTTCCATATCACAAAATGCTCACCATCAAAGAATGGTGGTTTAATAGATTCATACCAAGCCATTTTAGAAAAACTTTATAAGGTCACCAAAAATAGGATCTTTAACTCTAGCGGTTAAGCTTTTTCAGAGCACGAAGCTCTGATACCAATTGATGGTTTTGTGTGGCTTAGAGAAGGGGGGTTGAATCTAAGCAAAGTCTTTGGCTAAAAAAATTAACATTTCTTTAAAAATTGTGTCTTAAAAGTTTAGGAGATATCTCCTTGTATTCAGGGAGACAAGTTTTCTGAAAAACCAAAATTTTGAAAACGAAAACACATTTTCTTTTAAATGATAGGAAATGTAAATAGTGGAGAGAAGAAGAAAAACACGCACAATATTTACACTGGTTCGATTCCTAGTCAGGAATCTACGTCCAGTTTTTCAATCGCCAAAATCTTTTTTTCTTTCACAAAAACATACAAGCACCAATAGTTCTTCTCAAGAACTCACAAGACAGAAATTTCAAATACAGAGACTTGAAATGAAAATCTTTCTCTCAAACTCTCTGTTGCTCGCCAAAAAACAAACTCTCAAATAACCAATTTTCTCACCAAGCAATAAAATACCAAAATACCAAATCAGAGGATTGAAAATAACATATTCAAAATATGAGAGGTTTGTAGGTGGAGCTCTTGAGGATGTAGTTCAATGGTGGTCTTTTTCTCTCATTTTTCTCTTGTGTCTTGTGTGTCTTTAGAATGGTGAAGACACTCTCATTTATACTTGATCCTTAGCATATTCTTGAAGCTTGAGATCATCTCCTTTATTTTTGCCATTCTTCTATGATTTAGCTCGTTCTTCCTTCTTTTGATTTCAATTGGCTCAGCTCCTTCCAATTTTTGTTGATGCTCATTTAAGAGACATTTTTCACATGTGCTTCAATCTCTCTTGACCGTTGGAAGAGTATGTTTCTCGTTTCCTCTTCCATGAATTTTTCTTTCTTTCTTCTTGTATCACGTTCAGCCCCTTTTTGCTCTACAAATATTGCTTTTCCCTTTTTTTTGTGCTATTCTTTTTGCCTTACCCGTGGCTACATCATAGCCTTTTTTAGTCTAGGAAAGTTTCTTGAAAAAGCTGTGCTTGATAGCTTAACTTTCTGTCTTTGACTAAAATCTTTGAGTTCCCAAAGTTTCTCTTTTTGATGCTATGTCAGTATAAATCATTCATTTTGTTTCTCTTTCTCCCTTATTTATTTTTCTCTTTCCTGAACTTCTTTGTGATTTACTATCACATTTCCATTTGCTTTTTCCTTGTTTTATGCTGCTGTACAAGATAGTTGCTATTTTCCAAAATATTTGATCACTTTCTATAATGGCTACAAGTTTCCTTTCTAATTGTTCTACCACCATCACGTTTCCTTTTTTTTTTCTTTTGTCCTTGTGCATTTATGTCTTCTTTTGTTTATACACAAGGAGACTTGCTAAATTTAAGAACATCACGTTTTCTTTTCTTCTTTATTCCCTTTTCACGTTTGCCCAGCTACAGCTCCTTCTCCCTTTTATTCTAATTGGCCTTGTGTTTGGACTTAAGACCCATTTGTCCATTTGGGCTAGCCTTGTAAAACTTGAATGTAATTTGATCTTTGCTCTTTATTTGGCTGAAACACTTAATACACCCATCAATAAATTTCATACAATGTTTGTCATCATAATTAATTTCAAACCTGAATCAACAGACACAAAGTAGAAACTCTTTTCTATTTGAATCCAAGTACTTCGACCAAGTATGTATGATCAAGAAGAACTTATCCATATATATAGGACTTATCCTCTGGAGGTAATAAATTCCTTCTTGATTGGTCACCTATCTCCATACATAATTAACTATTGCCACATGGTGCCTAATACTAATGCATGACATGAGAATACAAGTAATAGCAAACCATAGTTACTTATGTATAAGATAATTGTGTCATCTTAAGTCTAAGGATTATATGCACTAATATGATCTAAATAATGTTTCATTGACATTAGTAAAATACCATGTGAATATTATTTATATGCCATGTTCAACTCGCTCGTCACATAAACGTTCACTTAACTATTTCAACATCTAATGTTGAATGGTACAAGACTCATCATCACTCCATCTATATTAGTATTTATACTAATAATGACAACAGACAAAGGTGACGATCTTTTAGAATAATAATGCCCAATTAAAACTCTTATGATAGTGAACTATTTTAGAGATCTTGTACTAGACTACTCTATCACTTATATTCTCAAATTTTGAGAATGAAGTTTCTAACAAGTGTCTAATGAGATTATTCTAATAAACATACACAAATTAAAAAATATAAAAAAAGAGTCCCATTTATTAATAGGAATTATTTATACAAACAAAGGCACATTGCAATGAGCTTATACATGAGTTTTGTTATTGGCTTTATACAGAATTAAAAACTCATCCCCACCAACTGGAAAGTGCCATCTCACAAGCCTTTACTTAGCTAGTTTCAGTCACGCATCTCTTTCGGGTAAGCCTCATCACCAAACACTACAATGGGGCTTCTAACCTGAAAAGTGCCATCATCCCATATCAAAGAAGCAGAAGCTGTAGCCACATCGATACTTC
The DNA here is from genome assembly GCA_003254905.1 of Nissolia schottii. Taxonomy (NCBI): domain Eukaryota; kingdom Viridiplantae; phylum Streptophyta; class Magnoliopsida; order Fabales; family Fabaceae; genus Nissolia; species Nissolia schottii. Next base: position 4,142 of record QANU01046907.1, on the reverse strand, counting down.
CTTCGATCATGACCGAGAATGACTTCTTCTGCCCTATATATGCGAAGGAAAGTGCATTTGGTTTCACTTGAATATCTAACACAGATGGAGATGTCACCTTGGCTTTATAAATTGATGTTGTTGACCCAACATTCGTAACTGTTCTATGAAAAATCCGAGTAAATGATGAGACATTTACGTAGAGAGCAAACGATGGGAGATTAAGGTCGTATACCGTCTCCTTGCTATTTAGTTTGATACAACTACTATGATCTTTAGTGAGAGTCCGGAGATTTTTCGTTTTAATCCCCTCTTGGCACAAGAATTTCACATAATCGACTTCGCTAATGTCATACACTAAACCAGGATTTGGTGCCTTAATTGGATTTATTAGCCCCGCGCCATATGCGAATTCAGCGTCCGGATTAAGAGTAGGGCTCATTGGAGTAGCTGTTGATTTGGATGTAATTAACACAAAGTAAAGATTAAAACACATAGTAATTCATTTCAAGTAAGTGATCATGAAACCATTTATATCTATGAAGTTGGGTAACCCATTAAATTAGACCCCGAAGCTGTTAAACAATTCCAAATTCTCCAAAGTTTTGAAACCTCTTTCAAGGTTCTTGAGTTGGCAAAAGTCGATCTAATAGTCATTTAATACTAGTTAAATTAGTCATTCCTAAAAAATTACTTGGTAGACTTTTAGCAACTTCAAGCACTCAAAAAAGCTTCCAGATATCAAGGATGAATTTGAAGTTAGCATACCAAATTTAGATATTAATTTGATGATAGACTATGCTAGTCATTACCAGTAGTCATAAGTGCAGACTTGATCATAGCAGGGGACCAATTGGGGTGAAATGATTTGACATATGCTGCCGTTGCTGTAGCATGAGGGCAAGCCATTGAAGTTCCTGAAATCACATTGTAGTCTACAAATCTTTTGTCACCTTTGATCTTTGAAAGAGGGGAAATTGGAGACCACGCAGCTAAAATATTAACCCCTGGAGCAGCAATATCGGGCTACAAAATCATGAATTAACTACAATGAGAATTTGAATAGCTTGACGTCCACAATTTGTTATGGATTGAAAACTCTCTGAAGTTACCTTGAGAATGTTTGGCGTAATTGGATTTGGACCTCTTGATGAGAATGAATCTATGTATGGGGCTAATGAATCTTTAACTTCATCACTCTTAAATATTGTGGCGGTTGCATTACTGGTAATTGACAACAGTATTAAACGAAAAAGTAAAGTCAATAGATATAACATATAAAATAAATTTTTAACATTTTATTGTTTTTCTTGGTAGGGTTTAGCTTTTTAGGCTAGATAGATTTTTTTTGGTCTTTAACATTTTAAATCCACATCAATTTAGTTCTTTTGTCAAAAATATCAATAGAAAATGCTAACTGACCTACATATATGTCATATCAACACTGTTTATTTTATATCACTATTTTCTGTTAGTTTATTGAAAAAATGACCAAATTAATACTAATTTAAAATATAATAAACCAAATTAAATTAAGAGCCCTCTATACGTATATAAAAAAAAAAAAGACACCATGCATACACCCCGTACGTACATACATAATGTTTGTGTTTTAACGCCGGTAATGTTTGTGCACTTAATTAAATATAATTGAGAATATCATCTATAAGTTTATAATGTTAGTGCACTCGTGGGAACAATGTTTGTGCTTTTTTTAAATAAAGTTCAGATTGTAAAGCACTCTAATAATTTTATAATGTTTGTGCATTTTTAAATAAGGTTCAGATTATATATAACTCTGAACTATATGCTTGTAGTGTAGTCCAAATAAAGTTCGTGCATGAATGCGTATAAAGTTTATACTTTAACGCCTGTAATGTTTGTGCTTTAACGCCTTTAAATCTGTGCTCTATTTTAAGAAACTGTATTGTATACGTATAATAATAATTAATCGCCTAATTTAAACGATGTATGTATGAGTGTATGAAATTAGGTTTACGAAGCATTTTTGTTAAATTAATTAAAGATAAGTGACCAACTTGAGAAATCAAAAAGGAGAAAAAAGGCTTACTTTATCAACTTTTAAATGATTGAAAAAATAAGTAACTTTTTGCAAGATATTGAATGAAAGTCAAATAATTATATAAATTAGCAGAAGGGGAACTGTACCTCGTTGAGCTTAAGTAATAAGAATATACCAATTTAAAGTTCCTTAAAGTAAGAAGAGCTTCAGAAAAGGGATATGTAGCTGGTATCTGATCTTTTGGGTAAATGTGTCCATGTATCATACCAACTGCCCCAGATAAAAACCCCATATATGTTGCAGGGAGGAGGCCATCACACAAAACAATCTTTCCCTTCACTAAATGTTTATTCAAGGAGTTCTCCAAGCAATACCTGAGCAGTACATGAAATTGAAATCCTAGAATTAAAAACAAACATTAATAAATGTATTAAGAAAAATCAAGTAAGAATTCGTGATTATGGTACCTAGATTTGGAACTGTTATATCCACCAACAGTGTTAGGAGCATCTCCACCGTAAATTAGTGGAAACATTTTGCTATGAAGATCAAATGTATTTATTGAAATCCCCTGTACATAGGCCAAGTCTTTCATAAAAATTAGTGTCCCTTTAATTTTATACATATAGTCAGAAAAAGATTGTCATAATTCTTCATTAAAAAACACAAGGGGATCAGTAATCATGCCATGCCATTTTGATAAATGAATCACAACAAAAGTTCTAGTTCTCTAGCTTTTATTTTCCTTTGAATAAATTAAATGATACCTCATAAACCATGCCATTGCCTAATCGAATCTTGGTGAGGAACTTTCTATCAATAGTGCTAGCAGCCACAGAAAGTAGCCAGGGTGGACAGTTTGGAATAGAGGAACGCTTGGGGCCCAAATTACCTGCAGAATTTGAAGTTAATATGCCACTTTTCATTGCATGGAAGCTCCCTATATTAATTGAGTCCCTAAAGTACGGATAATAAGCAATGGATCCTGCTCCGACTGATATAGAAATCACGTCGACTCCGTCAGCAATTGCCTCATCAAATCCTGCGAGTGTGTTAGCATCGTCGCAGCCAACTGTAGAGGACCAGCATATTTTGTACACAGCAATGCGCGCTGATGGAACTCCTCCACGGGCTGCCCCTGACCCTGACGCATAGCCTAGCAAACTTGCAGAGCTAACCCAGTTCCCAGCCGCCGTTGATGCCGTGTGTGATCCGTGGCCCTCTGTATCTCTTGGAGATTTTGTCTCATCTTCGCTGTAGTGCCCTTCAATTTTGAAGTATTTTGCGCCAATGATTTTACTGAACACAAATGAAGAATCTCTCTTAGGCTTTAGACATGTTCAAATAATGTAATGTATTGCATAACAATGTATAAAAAGATTTATCACTTGTTGCAAGTGAAGTTGGTCAAATTATGGCATGATCCCTTCCATTTGCTTGGTGGCGGACCGAATCCTTGGCCGCTGAAGCTCTCGGACTCCGGCCAAACTCCCGAGTCCAATACCCCAACAATTATGTCACTTTCTAGACCTGTTCGCTTCACTTGCTTGTGAAAGCCTAGGAAGTCCCATGATCTTGTTGTGTGAGGAATGTTCTTCTTGTTTGGAAAAACAGAGACAACGTCGTCCATTTCTATTGCAACACCAAAGTAACCTTGTGATTTATCTTCCATCAGCATAAAATATAAATAATTATGTAACGGTGGAGTCAATTAGATTTACCTGCCATTATTTCTGCCTCCTCTTCTGTTAACTTCATCACAAATCCACTAAAGCTCTTCTTGTAGCTATGAAGTATAGCTTCTGGTTTGAAATCACTATACAATGAATGCACATTTTGGATGGTCAATCATCTTAATTATGACACTCTTCTAGGATAAGGAAAAGGAATGAATGTCGTTGTATTACATTATTCTACGGATTTGTTGTTAAGCTTTACAATGCCAAGTTTTAAGCATATTGTTTGGTATGATCGTAGTGTTTTGATGATTTCGGTTAAGTAATATCCGATCTAAATTATACCATTGTTCTGATTGTTTTATGTTTATGATGATTTGTGGTGTTATACACAAAAGGATTGTGATATTTAGAATTTTGGGTTAAATAAAGGAAATAGAGATCTATGATCAAATTAGAGACAA
>QANU01046905.1:7263-23467 GCA_003254905.1 Nissolia schottii | reverse complement strand
AAGGGGTGAGCAAGCCAAGTTTACCCACCTTCTTTAGAGGCTTTGAAGGCAGATTAGATGATGCGAGAGTTGGGGAAGAGCGGTCCTCCAAGGGCAGAGCTTCTGCCTGGCTTCCGTCAGGTGTTCCCCGGTTCTGATTGTTCCTGCTGGCGCCTGGCTTGTTTTGACGCCTCCGAGCTCCTCTTGGCTGAATTTCTTCAAGCTTTCCTTAGGGTTTGAAGGAATTTTCGTGAACTAGGATTAGGGGATTCTTGGAGGAAGCGGACTGGGTTTAGGGTCGGCAGTGTCTGGGTCTCCGATTTGACTGAACAACAGTCGATCGGGCAAACAGACAGAGTTGTGGCAAGGTTTCAATTTTTCTATGTCATTTTAGGTTTTGGATGGGGGTATTTATAGCCCAAGGGCTGAATGCCCATTTTACCATTTTACCATTGGCAAAAATTACNTGAATGCCCATTTTACCATTTTACCATTGGCAAAAATTACCAAAATGCCATTATAATTTAATTTCTTAATTATTTAATTAGTTTGGATAATTATAAAGTCAAATCAAGTCACATCAATGAATAGTAACTCTTATTTTATTAATTTTTTCTAAAAAATCTGATTCATCACGTGGTCATCTCCCATGTGGGTCCCACGCAATCCTGTTTCGCTTGTTTTCGGTCGTTCGCAATACCGGTGTGTCGCCCACAGTCGTCCGAATAATATTCCTCTTATACCGTCGTGATCCTCTAATATCCCTCTACATAGAAATGTGATTCATTCAAGGCATTTGTGAATTTTTCTCTGGAGGTATATTCTTCACAGATACCTTTGGCACACCGTTAAGCATCGATGACGGTAAACGCCAGTTCTGCTTGCACTTCTGCGATCGCCTAGTCCTCCTAATGAGGTTGTGGGACTAATCTAAGGTATTTGAAACTTTTCCCCGGTACCGGTTGGGTTTCCAGGGACTTGGGACTCTCTGCTCAATTCTACAGGCTAAACGGAGCCGTTCTAGTGTCTACAGAATCGTCCGAAACTGAACAGAATTCTGTCTGGCGGTCGGTTTAGGTTTTCTGTCCAATCCTAAAGGTCAAGGGAAATCATTTGAGTGTCAGCAGAATGTTGAGAAACTAAACAGAATAATTTCTACAGACACTCGTGTCCTAGGGAATCAGGCTTCTACTTTCCTAACGTCCCTAACGTCGCTCGCGTTTTCGGACATCCTCCCTTATTCCTGAGCTCTCTGGTATTCCACACTCCTTCTATTCCTTTTAGATTCTCCCTTTTCACCTTAATATCTTAGGGTTACCATCCTGACTTCGATTGATCCTGATTTCGTATCCTCTTTGCTTCCCTCGCACACTTAGCTCCTCTTCCTGCTTAAGCTTAGTGCACCCTCCTTTGTCCTCCAAGACCCCACCTTACATACTTCTCTAGGTGAAACCTAAATTAGATCATGCAACTGTGCTCTAACTTGATCCCCTCACACTTGATTGTTATTGCATCTTCTTAGATTTATGTTCATACTTCTAACCCTAGCTGTACTCTTACCTACGTCCTTAGCTCGTTTATATGATGCGTACATGTCCTCTTAAACTTATTTATTCCACTGCCAAGTTCACTCGACTTTCATGCACTCCTCTCTTTACTTTCTTGTATTTCTACGTCTGCTCACTAAGCCTTATTCTCCCCCTTCGAGATTCCAAAGCCTAACCTCCCTAAATCTGGCACTTGTCCACCCTAGCCACGTAGTCATAGGTGTCCCGGTGCTTGACGGACACCTGTAGTTCACGCTTCCAACCTCTAAAAGAGTTTGCACACGAATTTACTAGGCGAAACCTTTGCTGAGGGAAAACTGAGATGTTACATTACGTGTACACCAAAAATTTCACCAACGTATAACTACCAAAGTATTCTATACATCTTGTGTCCACTAATTTATTCTCACTAAATTACTAACCTCACACATTCTGAATAAACCCCCAAAATCTCAGATCCTCTCATAAATTACTAACTCCTCACATTCACTCTTCTTCTCCCTAACCTTTCCAAACACAATACCTTCCCAAACCCAAAACCAATGAAATTTCTATCTTTCTCTTCCAACATTTCGCACACCGTTGTCGGAGTCGCTACTCCGTCCTCCTTTCAACGTCACGACTCCGTTGTCGTTCAACACTGTGAGTCCATCCTCCAAGACCACCACGACCACCGTCACACTACCCTCGACTCGCCTTCGACGAAGGCTCTCCGACCTTAGATACAAACCTCACGCCACTCTTTGTACTCCCTCACGTCGTCCTCTCCGGCAGAACACTCTTCAACATTAGTCATGAAGAACGGTTTTACTATAAGGTGTGGATGAGTTTGCTCATAAACAGTGTTTTAGTTTGTTCAAGACTATCACTTTTGTTTGTTCATGATGGATGAACAAGTTTGTTCAAATTGAGTTGAAGGGTTTGTTCATACATGGTATTAGAGATTGTTCAATATCAGAAAAATGTGTTTGTTCATATTGAGTTGTAGTGTTTAATAAGAATGAACAAACCTGTTCATACAAAATGAACAAACTCGTATAACTGTAGTGAACAAACCTATTTAACTATGGTGAACAAACCTACATAATGATAATGAACACAAACCTAGTTAACTGGAATGAATGAACCCCAATACAAATAATGAACAAACCTATTCATATAAAATGAACAAACCTAATTAACTGGAATGAACAAACCCCAATACACAAACTGGACAAACACTTATTACTAAACCGAACAAACTCATTTAACTATGGTGAACAAACCTACTTAACTGGAATGAAAAAACCCGGTACAAACAATGAACAAACATGTCCATATTAACAAACCTGTCCAAATAAAATGAACAAACCCGTTTAACTATAGTGAACAAACCTACTTAACTGGAATGAGCAAACCCTAATAGAAATAATGAACAAAGCTATTCATATAAAATGAACAAACCCATTTAACTGCAGTGAACAAACCTATTTAAATAAAATAAACAAACCCAGATTCAAATAATGAACAAACCTGTCCATATAAAATAAACAAACCTAATTAACTATATTGAACAAACTTACTTAACTGGAATGACCAAACCCCAATACAAGAACTGAATAAATACTTATTACTAAAACGAACAAACCCATATAGCTATGGTGAACAAACCTACTCACTAAAAATGAACAAACCCGATGACACGAATTGAACAAACCTTTCCACCGAAAATGAACAAACCTATAAATGATAAGTGAACAAACCAATACACATATAATGAACAAACACTGCTAAATTAACTGAACAAACATTTCTAAAATGAACAAACCCATAAACACACAATGAACATACCTCCACAACTAAATTGACCAAAATCCAATTTCTAAACATAACAATCCCTTCGTCTAGTTCGATATGTATCTCTTATTGGAGTGTTTGTTTATGCATTATATTATAGTTTATTTATTGTCAGACAACTAGTTTGTTTATTGTTCAATATATCATCGCTTGATCAAGCTCAATACGTGGGTTTGTTTAGAAACAACAAAGGACATGCTAGGTTCATCGTTCAACGTGACGAAGAGACGACGTGAAAGTGTGTAATGGAGGATGTGAACGCCGTTTGTGGGTGGTGTAACATCCCTAATTTTTGCTTACGCTATAGTCGTAAACAAGGCTCACAGGGTTGTTAGTTACTTTGGTTGGGATACTTCTAGCCCCATGTTTATACTTGAAAATATTTTCTTATTAAAAATATGGACCAATTTTAAAACTTTTTCCTCTCTTTATTAAATGTAAAATATGAGTTGTGCGCGTTTTAAAAAAGCATACATATACAAGCTAGCGATAGAGTCTACAAGACTTAAGCGTTTAATATCTTAACAGTTAAGTGGCCATAACAATCTCATAAAGAGCATAATATATATTTATACATCCAGGTCCAGAAACAGTTACACTTACACATTCGTTTATAATTACATATTACAATTACTGCACTTACTAGCTAATGACATAACTAATCCATTAAGCCAATACAACATACAAAATACAGTATGCCTCGGAGTCTCGATGCGTAGATCCAACTGTAGTCCTGCTGCTCCCTTGGAACATTCTGACGTCAAGGTCCCTACTCGTTCGTTGATGCCTATTATGCTCTGGTTGGAATCATAAGTGAGTGTGGGATGAGAACATCGTATCCTCAGTGGGAACCCTTGGGGAATAACTACTCGTTTCTTTACTCAATTATGATGCCGCTGCTCAGGGGGTCTCTAGGTGACATCATTATACTAAACCCCTACTTGTTATTATCCGTTCTACTCCTGAGCAGCCTTATCTAGATTACTAGGTGATCGGGGAGTTCTAATTTTTTATTTTCCTATCATTGGAAAACTTGTCGTGTTCTCAAATCTTATACTACCGTCGTATCACTTATAGAGATCGTCTTGTGAAAGCTTTATCACTTGACGTTACCTTATCATATAGACACATATTCGTCACATATATCACATATAGCATGTACAAAAAGTTTTGGGAGTTTCTTTCATGTCTTGTTCGTGTTCTTGTGATGTCTTTCGTATTCTTGTCATATTATGTCCCCCCTTTTCTATGTTCAATTATGAACTTTAGCTAAGGTTGCCCTAGTATCTTAATGACAACCCATTCCTCATGATGCATAATAACATAATTACGGTGCATAATACATAACACACATCTCAATGGATGGGGGAAACTTAAGATAGGGAGCTGAAACTCTAAGTCATTCGAATGACCTTTCAGAAGTCATTTTCGAATGTCATAAAATTTTGGCTCTCGAGTTGGTGCGTAAGAATGGTTCATTCGAACGACCTAGGCTTGGTCATTCGAATGACTTAGGCCTTGTACTCTCAGTTTACAAATTTAGGGATTCATTCAAATAACCAAGGCCTGGTCATTCGAATGACTCACATCTGTAACTCTCAGTGTTTGAAATTTCCATGATTTATTCGAATGACCAAGGGTGGTCATTTGAATGACCTGTGTTATTTTGCTCTCTGTTCTTAAAATTCCGTGGTTTATTCAAATGACCTTAGCTTGGTCATTCGAATGACCATAGACCTGTGACTAGCTAGTATCAGTAATTCATTTGTTACCGCTTCATGCACCAATCCATTCCATTCCCAAACAATAACATATACATCTTTCCAACACTCACATAAACCTATTTTCATCTTATAAACACAACATATCACATACATACATTATTTCAACATATCACATAAATACACATTCTCATATATTCACATATAACACACTTATATCACCAAGGTAGTGATTTAGGCATAGTTACCCACTTTCTAAAAGTGTTGTGTAGGTGAGGAAAGTGTGAGAAACGCTCCAATAATGCTTGGAAGTCCAAGCTTATGGCCACCTTTTCTTGAAGAGGAAGCTTGAAGATGAAAGCTAGTGTTTTATGTGGTTCTTAAGGGAAAAGATGATGAGTTTTTTTTTCCTTGATGATTTTGGGAAGAAACGAGGAGACAGAAATGAGGGTGTGTTGGCTCAAGTGGTGTTTGGTTTTTTGGCTTAGGAGAAAACAAGGAACAAGAGTGAAAATGAGTGCACCAATGGCTATGGTGTTTCTTGGTCTTAGAGATGCTAAGGAAAGAAATGTGTTGGAGAAGATAAGAGATGAAAGAAGAGCAGTTGGAGTGTTCGGTTATGAGGGAGAATTTATGGAGAAAAACAAATTAAAATGAAATGGGAGTAATGATGGATGAATAGTGGAAGGTATGGGTATAGGTATGGTTGTGTAAGAGAAGTTGTCGGTAGGGAAAAAGAAAGAAACTGTATTATAGTGTGTGTGTGTGTGTGTTGTCGAGAGGGAGCTATCTTTGCTCCAAAATTATTATGTGTTTGGTCGTGTTTGATCGTTAACTGTCCGGTTACATGCGTGATTGCGCGTGCAAAAAATTAATGAACGATATAAAAATTATCTAAACATAAATACACACCAATTAAACACTTAAAATAAGGAATTTAAGTTCATCTTAGGTACTCATAATTTTCCTTTCGTAAAAGTGTATTTTTAAGGGGTACCTTTGACACGTATTTAAATTTCAACGATGATAAAAAATCGTTCCGAATCTCGGGAACTACCTCAAGATCACGAAACCATTATTTTGACTGATATTTTTAGAAAATAAATTTTTATAAATAAATTATCCAGTCTCAATAATTGACTCGTTTATATTAATTATGCAAAATTCGTCTTAAGGAAAAAGCGGGATATTATAGGTGGATGATGAAGGACGTGATTAAGGAGGAGAGCAGATTTGAGTGGTGTTGTCGATGACGGTGTAGTAGCATACGGGCGACGACGTACATGAAAATAACCGAGGGAGTGAGGCAGCGTAAAAATAAAGAGAGGGGAAAAGGGGGGCGATTGGAGAGAGAAAAGAGAGATTGTGAGAAATTGGGGAGAGAAAGAACAAACTGAAATATAATTAATAGAAGAGAGAAGTATAAATCCTCATACTTAAATTCAAAACACCAATACATCAATAGTGTAATGCCCAACATTATTGAATACTAGGAAAGCGGGTATTGCGAAAACAAGTAATGATCTGATGATCATTGCTATCCTAGTCTTCCAATTCATAAATATAGGTTGGCTCAATCTCATCTTCGGGTTTGGTGAGAGACACAATATCACTAGGTATATATCACCAGAGCTTGCTACTCTTCATAAAACTATGCATGGCCTCCATCCAATGAGTGTAATTGGAACTAATGAGGATAACATGAATAGGATGAGCCACATTTGGCATATATATGAGTACAAACACAATACCAAACAAGGAAAATGTATTTTCGGAGTATAATTGGTAGAAAGGACCTCACCAAAAAACCTTAGAAAAGTGTACATGTAATGCCATGTTAGCAGTAGAAAGGACACGTGGTAGTAAAGACAACAACAATGGACTACCTTAATTGCTGACAAGGCAAGAAGCTATGCTGGTCAGAGCACTGAAATCGAGTTCTAGACACGGGTTTGGTCCTTTGGTTTTTTTAAATATTTTTTTTCTTTTGTGGGCTGAAAATGGATAAAAAAATAGGAGTAGAAAAAGCAAGAAGAGTTGCTTGGGGGGACACGGAGCAGGCCTGACACACAAGTTAGAGTGTATTGCGCTAGATGGCAGGGAATTGAGGTGCACATGGCTCTAGAGGCGCATGGAGGAATGCACTGGAGCTTGGAAGGTGCGTGGTTGCTTGGAACGACTAGAGATTTGCATCGTTTCAGGACTATGACAATTCTCTCAATCAGCCATTTCATCCATATGACAAGATTGAGACCATTGAATATTTTTTTTCACTAATCAAAAAAATGATTAAAAAAATATTAAAATAAAATATCCAAAATACCATCATCCTCCTCATCTCTTCTTCCCTTTCACTCCTCTTGTTGCTTTATTTTTGATGAGTGGTAAAAATAATTCAGGGGTTCAAATCTAATCACATGGATATAAGGGTTGATTGAAAATTGTCATAATTAAAGGTTTTAATTTGAAAAAATAAAAATTTGAGGTATTTATTTGTAACCCCTCAAAATTTAAGGGGTCTAAATGCTTCTAATTTTTTCTAATTGTTTTACCAATGGAATTTTTTGGAATAATTAACGTCTCATCATGATTATTTGAAGCAATTTATAAAGCATGTATTATATCCATGCACACAGAGACACTTCGAGGCAGCAAACCAGAAAAAAAATTTCAACTAAACAGCAAAAATAAAAGTAAAAAAGCATGAAAAGACTTGCCGTGTACAGGGTTAACAGCTTGGAAATGGATACATTTCCATCGGTATCGAACAGTGACTACGAAGGAGAATCACAGACTATTTTCGGGAACCTGAATGCTTCCTCTTTTAACTCCACCATAAGTTTTAAATTAACTTTTTAAACAATAAAAAGTATACAATAAATTTAATCTAAACAGTCATAAAAGTAACTTTTGACTACTAAAGAAGTCAGAAAAAGTCACAAGCACAACATCCAAACGGGCTGAATGTCTTATTTTAAAGAATTCCTTGGCCACTAATTATTTAGCCACTTTTTTCATATCATTAGAGTTCTTAGAGTTTGGGATTTGAGAGTTTCATGTTGATGAGGTGCCAAAAAAAAATGTGGTATTGATGTTTTTTGGCAGGAACTTATTTCACCTTGTTTTAAATTAATGAGTATATGATGTGTGGTTAATGTATTTTTAATTTTATTATAAAATAACACAATTCCATAATTCATTAGACTATTGGATGCACAAACTTTATATAGTAGAATGCACAAACATTACATGCTTACGTTCACAAATATTTACATGGATCATACATTTCAGAATTTATTAAATTCTTTGATGCACAAACTTTATAAGCATATGTGCACAAACTTTATGTGGTATAATGCGCAAACATTACAAGCTTATGTTTACAAGTATGACATTTCACAAGTAATTGTCCACTCAAACATTTGTAACAAGTAAATCACTATTGTTAAAGGTAGATCTCATCAATTTTAAAAGAAAATCAACCTTTTATCATCTTAATTCCATTTTAATCAACTTTCACATGATAAGAAGATGAAAATGAGGAGGATGACGATGATGAAATGATGACAAGGATAAATATAACATAACAACAATAAGAGGATGAAGAAGATGACGATGAGAGAAAACGATGTTGAGAACGAGTTTGGTATTGTGGTGTGTTGTTTATAATTTTAAAAACTATACGCTATACGTATAATGATAATTAATTACATATAATTAGATAATGTATATACGAGTGTATGTAATGTGAGTGTACACGAAGCATTTCAGATTAACTAAATATTATCTAGAAATGGTACAACGTGTTACACATTCTGGATATTATAATAAAAAATGGTACAATAAGGTTAAGGTAAAGACAGGACGGGTTCGTCTTTATTTCTCGTCCCCACGCTCTGGTTTTCCATCCATCCCTGTAGTTTAGCTTCTAATAACAATAACAATAATAATAAATAATTAGAAAAAGAAGAAGCCTTCCAACATCTTTCAGCTTTGCTTCCTTTGCATTTGATCTCGTTTATCACAACTTCAGGTCCTCTCTCGGGGATCATACACTTAAGACAGATCATAACACAGGATCATCCTAATCGAAATACAAAGGTTTGTTTCTTTCAAATGCTGCAGATATTCACACATTTGAAGGTTTTATAAAAGTAACATAACTCATACTGAAACTTGTAACTTTATAACAAAATTTTGGTAGCTCAAGTAAGAATGATATCTTTAAACTTTCAATGTATTAAAAGTATAGATTTTTTTATTTATTACTATTTTCAACTCTTAATTTCTTGTTATAGAGAATGAGTAATTAATTCTACCCACTTGTTGGAATGGGACAAATCATAGGATATTTTTCTGTAAAGTGCTCACTTCGGTACTATTATTATTTTTTCCCACCTCATATTTCCACTATCTTGTGCACGTCAAGTCATGCATGCTCTGCTTTGAACCCCAGTCTTGTTTCAAAAGTATGAATTATTGTTGATTGGGGGGGCCCATAGCCCATATGCGGATATCCACATGTTTCAAAAGTATTATAAACTTTATATTTGAGTTTTAATTAATCAAGCATGTAATATTTGCCCTTCCGCATTGGGGATGAAAAAAGGAATCTAATAACCGACTTTATAAAGTTAAATGCAAAATTGAGCTGCTTTAAGTCTAGAAAAGAAGGGGCAACGGGTTACACATTCCAGATATTTTCATCAATAATGGTGCTACAAAGAATGAGGAATAATTGAGCAAGTCTGATAGGACGTTTTCCTCTTTATTTCTATCCCACGCTCTGATTTTCCATCCATCCCTATAGTTTAGCTTGCGAACATCTTCTAAATAAATAAATAAAAAAAAAAAGCTTACGAACATCTTTCAGCTTTGCTTCCTTTGCATTTGATCTCATTCATCACAACTTCTGGTCTTCTCTTAGCGATCCTAATCAAAATACAAAGGTTTTGTTTCTTCCGGTTGTAGTTTTTACACACATTTGAAGGTTTAAAAAAGTGACATATATAGCTCATGCTGGAACTTGTGGTGGCTCACCTAAGAATGAATTTTGCAGGGACGAAGCTTCTTAGAGAGGGAGAAAATGTAGAAATGGACTTGCTGCTGAAGAATAGGAACTTCTCTTACTCTGAATTTCTCCTGGACTGAAGGTATGATTACATCCTTGGGTGGTAACATAACTATATTACAAAAATACTTAACGCAAACAAAAATACTTAATATCAAAATTGATAATTTATTTTAAAAAATATTAAGAATGAAATGGGTTTTTCTGGATCTCACTATTTTTATTAATCAAAGACTAAAACTCTTTTACTTATTTTTAAAATGAGATGTTCACTCTAAAGATTATTTTCTCTGAAATTAGACACTCCTTTAACTATTATTAACTTTCATTTTTCAACAAAAAAAAATCCACATCTGCCAAGAAAAATAAATTAAAAGGTTAATTTATTAATTAAACAATTATTTTACTAATTCATTCGCACCTTTACTATGTAATGTATTACACGTTTTTTGTCTCCTCCGACGCAAGCACATATAGTACTCGTGTCCTTATGGTCAATTTACAGGGTTTTCACTTTTTCTAATTTTAAAATAAGAAAATAGCTTGTAGGCCAACTTGTTCCATACCATGTACTTCTCATGGTACTTCCACCATAACAACTCTACTTCATTAATAACCCTTAGAGATGACATTAACACTAGATTGGACAGTGAGAAACAAAGGTGCACCTTCGGAGAGTGGGTGCACACTAAATGTGCCCTTCTTGAGGGAGAGGAAGCACAACCTTAGAGAGACAGACATAAGAAAACGCCATTAAAATATATGCTAGAACTTGAACAAAGTATATGAACATGTGTAGTGTATTGATATATCTGAATCCTTACATGAGATGATCCTATTCTATTTATAGGCTTGAGTTAGTAATTCCTAAATAGTAGTTACAAATATATAATCAAGACAATTGTAATAGAAATCATTACAAATTAAATGCTAGAAATTACAAAGTTAACATCATATATGTTAACATTTTTCTTTTCAAACTCATGCAAGTGTTGAGGAAATTAACTTGAGTTTGAAAAATAGAGTACAGAAGCGACCAAGATGATGGTACTTGGTGAACAAATTAGCAGGTTAGACAAGAAAATAGAGATGAGTTGAATGACATATTGCAAAATATGTTGACGAATAAAGTGACAATCAATCTCAATGTGTTTTGTGCGTTCATGGAAGACATCATTATGAGCAATCTAAATAGCACTTCAGTTATCACAATAAAGATCAGTTGAAGAGGATTGGAAGATGCCCAAGTCATCAAGAATCCAATGTATCCAAAGGAGTTCGAAAGTGGTGTCAAGAAAAGCTTGATACTCAGCTTCAGTGGTAGAGCAAACATTCAAAGTTTGTTCCTTCGTTTGCCATGAAATAAGAGAATCACCAAGGAATATATAATAATCGGTGGTAGAACGATGATAAGTGGGATCACTACCCCAATCATCATCAGAGTATGAATAGACCGTGGAGCTATCATAAATTGACAGACTAAGTGTACGATGTAAGAAATATCAAAGCGAGTAATAGTCAAATAAATTAAGCTCTTGACCAACTGTCTATATAAAGTAGGATTTGTAAGCATAGTACGGTCCATAAGTGAGAAGCAAACAATAGAATTAAGAGGAGTGAATTCGTTGTGGCTATTTGTAAGATTAACTCGAGAAATAAGATCAGAAGCATAAACATACTTAGCTTGAGATGAACAAATATCATCAGTAAAGCTGTAGAGGAGATAACTTCAAGACCCAAAAAAATAGCTAAGAGGGTCAAGATCCTTGATTTCAAAATTGTGACTCAAGGATGCTTTGAGATCAATAATGTCTGAGGTGTCATCTCTACTAATTATCACGTCATCAACATAAACTAACAGTAATACAGAAACTTTTTAAAAAAGTAAAAGTTTGAGGTATTTATTTGTAACTCTCTCAAAATTAAGGGGTCTAAATTTTTTTTTCTAATTTTTTTACCAATGGAATATTTTAGGATAATTAATGTCTCATCATGATTATTTGAAGCAATTTATAAGACACGTATTATATATATGCACGCAGTTGACACTGCCAAACAGCAAACCAGGAAAAAAGTCAACTAAACAGCAAAAATAAAATAAAAAAGCATGAAAAGACATGTCGTGAACAGGGTTAACAGCTTGAAAATGTATATTTAAATTAACTTTTTAACCAATAAAAAGTTATACAACAAATTTAATCTAAACAGTCATAAATAAAGTAACTTTGACTATTAAAGAAGTAAGAAAAAGTCCCAAACACAGCATCCAAACGGGCTCAATGTCTTATTTTAAAGAATTCCTAAGCCACTAATTGCACTATTTATTTAGCCACTTTTTTTTTCTATCATTAGAGTTTTTAAAGTTTGGGTGTTGAGAGTTTTATTTTGATGAGGTGCCAAAAAAAAGTGGTATTGATTTTTTTTTTTTAAGCAATGACTTATTTCACCTTGTTTTAAGTTAATGAGTCTATGATATGTGTCTCGTGTATTTTTAATTTTATAATAAAATGACACAATTCATTTAAGTAAAAAGAGAAATGTGTTGTTTGTTGTAAGGTCATAGTTGTGACTAAAATTGATTCTTTCTATTGAAAGGAACAAATACACTTTTAAAACACTTTTATTTTTTTATGATGCATTGATGATGTGATGTTAATATAGCAATACTAAGGTCAAAATAAGAACTCTTAGGTTTGGTTTGGTAATATTGTGACATTTTGAGAGTTGTTGAGCTCTTTAACTCTTTGAAAGAAGCTTTTAAAAAATCATAACAATATTGTTCGATAAAAGTAATGTTTAGTAAATAACAATAACAATAATCCGTCCATCCCTGTAGTTTAGCTTCTAATATCAATAACAATAATAATAAATAATTAGAAAAAGAAGAAGCCTTCCAACATCTTTCAGCTTTGCTTCCTTTGCATTTGATCTC
Organism: Nissolia schottii; assembly: GCA_003254905.1. Lineage (NCBI taxonomy): Eukaryota > Viridiplantae > Streptophyta > Magnoliopsida > Fabales > Fabaceae > Nissolia > Nissolia schottii. The sequence goes on along the minus strand of QANU01046905.1, from coordinate 10,381 downwards.
GTTTATCACAACTTCTGGTCCTCTCTCAGGGATCATGCACTTGAGACAAATCATAACACAGGATCATCCTTGCAGATTTTCACACATTTGAAGGTTTTATAAAAGTAACATAGCTCATACTGAAACTTGTAACTTTATAACAAAATTTTGGTAGCTCAAGTAAGAATGAATTTTGCAGAGAAGAAGCTTCAAAATCGTTGTGTTTATTCAAAGAGAGGGAGAAAATGTGAGGGGTAGACGCATCTGCAGGACAAAAGTGTAGAAGTGGACTTGCTGCCGAACAATAGGAACTTCCCTTACTCTGAATTTCCTTTGGACTGAAGGTATGTTTACTTCAATATTTCTCTTTTAGAACTTTTCTCTATAATGTTTTCCAACTTAAAAAAAAAAATTCTCCATTGCTGCATTATTATGCATATCTTATTTCTCATTGACTTTTGTAATTTCTACTTTGTAATTTCATGATGTCATAAATGTACACACACGCATCTTGTAGTTTTTTTTTTTCCGGACTTGTTTATCACTCAAGGTTCATATTTGATCCAAAAATTCGATATAGGCGATTCAATTTCAGGCCTATTTGCTTTTCTTTTTTTTTTTTTCACAGAAAAATACGAAATTTATCTTCAGAACATTGTTTAATTTTTTTTTCTTGTTTATGAATAGGCTTCCCTTACCTTTGTTTTATTGTTTATGAGTTTAAAATAGACAAAGTGGAAGAGGGTGGAAGAGACTGAATGATTTATATTTTATTGTTACAATTTTATACCCAAATTTTTTTTCTGTATTTTCAAATCTCAAAAAGTACTTTGTATCAATTTTACTAAGTCTCAATACAAAAGTTCTATGAAAGCATTTTGTATAATATCACACACCCTAAATCAGAGCTTAAAGTTTAGAGTTTATAATTTAGGTAAGAAGCTAGTGAGTTTATCTAAACTCGTGCAACGTATGAAAGGGAATGAAGGGCATTATAATGTTTTCTTTATCCTTATTCGCGAGTTTAAAAAGAGGTCAAGAGGGAATGAAGCATTTATAATTTATTTCTAAAATTTTTATGTTTATTTTCAATTCTTAAAAAATGTTTTTTATTCTTTTTTTTACAAAGCATCCCAAAAAAATTCAATAAAAGTATTTTGATAATTTGTCACATGAGCACATACACACACATGCTCTTATACAAGAGGAATTTCTTGGTTCATTCATATGGTGTTGGGAATTAGAAAAGGTAATGGGACCCAAGGAAATAAATGTTTGAATGAAACTAGGAGTAAAACATTATTTTCTCCAATATGGCTCAAGTGAAAAGTCAAATGTGCAGGGAATCACTATATTGATGCCCAGATGTGGTGAAACTAGGTAAGTGTTCCATATTTTTGTGAATGAGTGTGAGTAAATAAGTTAGTTCACCTACATTTTGGAGGTTTAGTTAGAGATTGGGGCTTAATTAGTAGATTAAGGGTTAAATTGAGTAACTTAGGGTTTTAATTAATGGATTAACAATTTAATTAGGTAACTTAGTTTTAATTAGTGGATTGGGGGTTTAATTTGGGACTTAGGGTCTAAATTGATAATTTTAGAGGGTAATTGGGTTGAGGGACTATTTTACCTGATTTCAAATATACTCAGGGACTGATTTGATGCATCCTGGAGCTCCTACCATGCAAGCATCCACAAGAAAGGTCCTTTGGCTCCCATAGCGACTTGACATCAGGGACTAACTTGCTTAACGTTTGCCAATTTTGGGGACAAATTTGATAGTTTCAAAAACTCGAGGACGAATTTGACCGATGCTACCAGCTCTAGGGATGAATTTGAAGGTTTACTCATACTTGGAATTTAGGCACACTTATTGGTAAATCAATGGAAAAAGTTGATACCATAATTAGGTGAGGAATTCATTTCATGTGCCTACAAGAAACTAAGTGGGTAGGATGGAGCGCTAAGGAATTGGATACTTCTGGGTTTAAGCTTTCGTATACTAGTATGACAATATTTAGAAATAGTGCAAACATAATTTGTAGATAAGTTTTGAAAAATGATGATGTAGATGTTAAACGATCAGGTGATAGGATCATAACATTAAAATTTGGAGTTGAATGAGAAACCTTTAATGTTATTAGTGCCTATGCACCATAGGTAGGATTAGAGGAGCACCACAAAATAAAATTTTGGGAAGGTTTAGAAGACTTAATTTAGGGCATGCCTTTAAAAGAAAAGTTTTTCTTAGCTGAGGATTTAAATGGTCATGTGGGGAGTGATGCTAGCGGATATGAGGACTTGGATGGCGGATATGGATTAGGAGAAGAAAATGCAGAGAATAAAATCGTATTATATTTATCTCTAGTTTTCAATTCTACAGTAGCTAACACATGTTGTAAGAAGCGGGAAGAACATCCTATCATGGATAAAAGTTGACAAATTTGCTAACAAATCGTTTCTTTCTGATGAGAAAGTCGGATAGAAAACTTTTCATGAATTACAAAGTGATTCCTGGTGAGAGTATGACTATTCAACAGAAGGTTTTGGTTATGCATGTTTGGGCTTTGAAGAGAATGAAGAGATACAATCACGAGAAGATTTCCAGGATTAAGAGGTGGCAAATGAATTTTCGAAGAAGGGTTATAGATGAATTAACTTGGGAGGCACAACGAAGCGCTAATAAATTGTGGGATAAGATGATTGAAAGAATTGAGTTGACAAAAGAGACACTTGAGGAATCGAGATGCTTAGGATTTAAAGGTAAAGAAACTAGATGTTGAGATGCAAGCGTGCAAAATAAGGTTATTGTTAGAATGGAGTGTTTTAAAGCGTGATCATTGTATAAAGATGTTGGGAATTAGGAAAAATTTTGGACAACTCAGAGAGATACTAAAAAGGTTGTTAGCAAAGCGAGAGTTATGGCATTTAATTAGTTATTCAAATCCTTAGATATTGAAGTGAAGGAAATATGTATTTACAAGTTAGTTAGAGAAAGGGCCAGAAGGACACGAAATTTAGATAAGTTAAAATGCATCAAGGGAATGTAAAGTTTTGGTTATGAAACAAGACATCAAGAAAATATGGAAGAGCTACTTCTAGAATTTATTTAATGAAGGACATAAGTTTCTCCTACAAT
>QANU01046775.1:40441-66772 GCA_003254905.1 Nissolia schottii | reverse complement strand
TGAGGGATACCGTGAATATTAATGGATTCTTTACTTATAAATGGGTCCTCCAAATTTTATTGTTCATAATATGTCTCAGAGAAAAAATTTATAAATGTATGATTATGGTCTGAAATTGCCACTCCTATGACAATTTCAGACACCAATTTTTTTTTCTTTAACAAAAAGGGTCTGAAATCGCCACGATTTCAGGCCACAAAAAAAAAGTGTTCCATTCTTATGACGATTTCAAATCACAGATTTTTTTAAAAGAGGTTTGAAATCGCTATCTACTATTACGGTTTTAAACCTGAGATTTTTTTTTTTAAAAAAAGGTCTGAAATTGCCATCTCTATGGAGATTTCAAACCCCAGATTTTTTTTTAAAATGGTCTGAAATTGGCAGAGAGGGGACGATTTCAGACCCAGACCCATACAATTGTAAATTTGTGTTCCGATCCATATTTTGAAATAGAGGTTATATTGTATCCATATATAAGTTAAAACCCAAATATTAATATCTACAAGAAGATAAATGTGGTAATAACAAGCTCGACACAATATGAGGGGAAAAGACATATATATGAGTTTAGGGGCATTGAAATCCGAAAATATGGGTCAGAATAAGAAATTGGCAAATTCAGAATCTTTTTAAAAAAAAGTTAGAGTTCTGAATTTGTCACAGGAGGTGACAAATTCAGAATTCTGAATAAAAAAAAAAAATCAGAGTTCTGAATTTGCCACAAAAGGTGGCAAATTCAGAATTCTGAATAAAAAAAAGTTAGAGTTCTGAATTTGCCACAGAAATTTTTTTTTTTTGCAGTTTTAAATTTGTCACATGGGGTGGCGAATTCAGAACGTTGAACCATACGTTCGTAATTTTTTTCCCTACCCATACATCTGGATTAACTTATTTTTGCATCCATACAAATGTAAAAAATCCACAATATGATATAGTGGTCTTCACATAAATCAGAATTGAGAGCCATGATGGTTGACAATGACACAACTTTAATTTTATTTTATTTTTGTAATTTCCTATAATTATATTTACCATAAGGGAGCGTACCATTATAGACATCATGAATTGGTATGTTAAGTCCATCAACTAATTGAGAATGATGATGATCAAATTAAACCAATTATTTGTTATATAATTTGGCGTGTTCAGCTGAGAGTCATGAGTTAGAAGCGTGGAAATGAGGGAATTAGCAGAAACAAGAAGTCACAGACCTGTCTGAACCGCACGAAACGAAACCACACGTCTTTCCATCGTCCAAAAAGTTTAAGTTGTCAAAAGACCACAAAATGGAAAACATTCTCTTTCAAACTACGAACCCACTGCTAATGTTATTATTATGCTGCCACCATATACGAGTTATGAGCATGAGTTGTGAGTCGTTGCACATGCTTTGCCTCACGATTATGTTAACAAGATATTTCTTCCACAAGGAGATAAAGACTTCCACAGTAATAATAATATTGCTACAACCAACGTGTGTTAACTTGAACGGAGAGAGTTTGAGTTCTTTGAATTTATCATTTTGATATTTTTCAATTCAAATTATGTATGTTAGTGAGACTTGACAGGCAATTTGATATTTTTTAATTCAAATTATGTATACTAGTGGATCTTGACATTTCGTGTTTGTCAAGTATTGGACAAAGGATGATTGGGTAAGAAAAAAGTGGTGGTGATGCATATGACTGGAGTGGTTACATATGAGAAAATGGGGAGAGAAAATACATGAGTCATGAGTTGTGTGAGAGTGGTGGATGAGGTAATTTTTTTTGTGATTTTTAATTATAGATAGATAATCCAACGCCACAACCCAAAAACGCAAGTGAAGGAAACAAAGAAACATAGTAAAGAAACCCCAAAAACACTAGAAAAAACAAAACCACCATGGAGCAATCTAGCCACCAGCAACTGCAAGAGAAACACCAAAGCGAACTAGGTCAAATTAGGAGAAACAAGACATTAAACAACAACAACAACAACAACAACAAAAAACATCAGAGCAGACAACAAGAATACACCAGCATAAACAAAACTACATCACGGCAAAACAACACGCCAAAAATTCACCTTCGTTGTGGAAGCTCTCAGACAGTTAACTGGTCCCTTCGGCAATGCCATCAAGGCTAGCCATGCGACGGGCAATGGCATGCTCACCAACTCTAAATTAACACCTGCTACAAGGGAAAATCTACAAACCGAAGACAACAAAACCAGGCTCAACAACCTCCAACTCCTCCAAAACACAAAAAGAACCACAAAACACCCACCAAACCACATATCAAACCTATTTGCTTCAATGCACTACTACTAGAAAAATGCTCTCGACTGGCGGATTTACCGACAGATTTTATACAGTTATCGTCAGATTTTAAGGTTTTTGTTGGATTTTGCAGAAAAAATTAATTATTCGATGATACAGATGTCGTCTGTAATAAATTCCTGTCAAATAATGTAGTCAATGGAAATTATTGGCGGATAAATCCACCACTATGGATTGAAACTATCTGACAGTAAGGAGTGTGAGAAACGCACCATTTTTAACACTTTAGCGGCAGATAAATCTACCAATAACTGTGGTTAACATAAAATAATATTTAAGTTATCCATCGGTAATTATGTAATAATTTTAAAAAGTAAATACTTAAAATGACATCTCAAGGATCACAACCTAATTAGTTGCAGTTCATTGACATTAAAAAGTGTCAAACACAAACAAAACTAAAATTAAAATTCTTACTAAATAGTTATTCAACATAATGTAGTCAAATACATGTAAATAGTCCAATACATAATATAGGTATGCTAATCTGATAGTTGAAGACTGTCTCCATCTTCTTCAAATCGAAATTCATCATCAAATTCTTCTTTTTCTTCAACATCTTTAGCTCTTGGTACGTGTTGTTAGATGGGTAGAAGTTTAATTATGTTATCTTCATCCTCTGTTGAATCATGATATAAAGTTGTTGGTTCCTCGTCCTTAACAACTCTCCTGGAAGGGATTGGCTCATCCACTTGATATGCTTCATTACGTTATTTTTCCTCAACTTTGTTCTCAGCCTCAATGCGCCACTTGGCTTACTTTTCATGAGAACCCTCCAATTTGATTGCCGTTGTTTAGGGTAGTGTATATAATATACTTGTTTTGTATTTTGTGCAATGATAAATGTATCATGCCCCTATACTTTTTAGTTGCATTAATCTCTGTGATTTTGGAGTGGGATTGTGCCTGAATTCCACATGGATAAGTTGGATCATACCACTCATAGTAGAAAAGCACAATTCGGTTCACTACCCTCCCACCATGTACATACTCAAATTCAAGTATCTTCTTAAGCACTCCATACCAATCATCATTTCTTGCACCATTATCAAAATATTCTCCCTTAACCCAANTTTAAATTAAATTAATGAAAGACATATCATAAAATACACCTTAATGCATGACACTTAGTGGTTATGTCATACTTTATTTAGTATATGTATTATTTTATAGTTCAATAAAACATAGCTCAATTATGATAAATATATGAAATTAACAAAATAAACTCAATATACATTATCTAATATAAACAAAGTTAGGTAAGTATCTAACAAAGTTACAAAATTTGTACATTTTGAGGTAAACTCGTAAACTCGTAGATAGATTTTAATTCGTGAACTCGCTAGCAGAATCGAGAGTTTACTTAAACTCGTACGAGTTTACCAAAAAAGAGTTTACATAAGTGTTAACTCGTTTTTGTGTAGTAAAATCGTAAACTCGTAAGAGTTTAAGAGTTAACTCGAGAATTTAACAACCATGGATACAACTAACATTTTATTTTATTTTTGGTATAAATATACAATTTTTTTAAGAAGGCAAATAAAAATATATCTATACTATTATAAGAAAAATTAAAATTTTTGGGGTGGTTGTCGCCCCCTCTAGGGCAAAGAAGGATCCGCCCTAGTGCACACATGCACCTATAGAACCTTTATATTAACAAAACGAAATAGAGTTACCCCAGATACACACACTATAAGAATAATTTAACAAAAATTCTAACACGCGCGGAGTCTCTATTTAGTTTCTGTTTTTCAAAAATTTATAAAAAAAAGGGTAAACAAAAAAATCAATTTTCTATTTTTATTTATAATTTTCACTATTTATTTTGCAAGATCCTACAAAAACAAGAAACAAAAATACCAATACAAACCAAACGAAACCTAAAATGAATTCAAGCCATACGGTGCTCAGATACTCTACAAAGAATATGCAAAGAGTTGTTAAATCTTTCGGCCCAAATATGGAAGGGAGGGTGGTTCTTTGAGTAACCCATGAATGTTCTGGTCCTTAGAACATGGCCTACAAATGAGAGTTACGTGGGCCTTTTGGATACTACTAAGTTGGGTCAATCAATATATCTCCGAACTAGGGCAACTCCCTGCCTTTTTCTGCGGTTGATATTTGATAGGATAGGAGCCTATTCCTGCAATTTAGTGTGCCTTTAATCTTTAGGAATCTTGATTATTGACAATTGTTGCTCTCCAGCACAAGTATTATGGTTATACTTTAAATTGTATCCAGTTGCATTGAGTAAATAAATTAATAGTATGACTTGGAATATTGCCATTGTAATGGTGCTACGAAATTTTGAATTGTGCACTTCATATAAAATTGAAGTTTCTGAATGGTAAGTATTATCAAAGATAGATAGCAAGATTACTTGCTGTGCAAGTAATCCTAGTTAGTTAATAACAGTTTGTTATTGTCTGTCTATTTCAGTTAATGTTTCTGTTTGTTTGTTAGAAACATTTATGCCTCTCACTCTTGTACTCTTATATAAAGAGTGACTCATCCACCATTTTGTAAGTAAGATTGATATAACAAATTCACAATTCTCCGCTGCGTTTCTGTTCTTATCAGTTTTGTGTTCTTTGCTGCGGGTGTTGCTGCTGTTTCTGAGTCACAGCACCCCCTGTGCAGTTTATCATGGTATCACTCGCCATTAATTCTCGCTTCCGCTTTCTTCATTGACTCCATCACAGGTTCATCACGTTCTTTCTTGCCATTTGTGTGCTTAATGTCAATTTCTGTTTGGTGAGAATTGTCTCCAACCTGTTCTTGGACCAAATTTTCTTGAACAATCTATATCGCAATTCTTTCATGTGATCTTCATATCCTTTCTTGAACAATCTATATCGCAATTCTTTCAAATGAAATTGCAAAATTCTTGAGAGAAAATCATACATTCTCTCATTGATTTACACATGTTCTGATCTGCCTCAGTTTCTATTCTTTGATAATCATTTTCTGCTGTTCCTGTAATTTGCACATTATATCCTCTGGTTCCTGTTAATTGTTTCCTCATGGAAAATTCTGATCAAGACCCTAACTCATCAACAAGAGTTGATTCAGAATCACTCTTGCAACAACTTTGCAACTTGCAAAACTTACTGAGACTGGGCAATGCTTCCAATTCTCAGCAAACTGATCCAACCTTGGATCCCTTCTATTTGCATCCAGGCGAAAACCCCGGTGCTTCTCTGATCTCAACTGTCCTTACCCCTCAGAACTATCACACATGGGAGAGGGCCATGAAACTTGCCCTGAAGGGCAAGAACAAAATAAAATTTGTTGATGGAACAATTCTCAAGCCACCTATCTCTGATCCTCAATTTGCAGCATGGGACAAGTGTAATACCTATATTCTTTCCTGGATTACTCGATCATTAAACCAAGAAATCTATCAAAGTGTCATTTGGATAGATGATTGCCATCAGCTATGGCTAGATCTCAAGAGAAGATACCACCAAGGTGACATATTCAGAACTGCCATTGTGCAGGAGGAGTTATATTCTATAAAGCAAGGTGAATTGACCATCACAAATTACTTCACAAAGCTGAAAATTCTCTGGGAAGAACTTGATAGCTTTATTCCAATCCCGAGTTGTCTGTGTTCATCCCCTTGTAGTTGTGGTCTTGGCATAATCCGTGGTTACAGGGACACTGAATATGCAGTCAGATTTTTGAGAGGATTAAATGAGCAATACACTCACATCCGGACCCAAATTATGATGATGAAGCCTTTACCTGCCATCCATGACATCTTTTCTTTGCTTATAGAGCAAGAAAGACAGCTTACTTCCTCCACATGTGATTCATTGGCATTATTCAATATCACTGATCAGACCAAGCNCACAAACATTACAAACTTATAGATGATATTCTCAATTATACTTAATTAAGTGCATAAACATTACATGCATTAAAACACAAACTTTATGTATATAAGTATAGGGTGTATGTATGGTGTATATTTTTTTAGTGTATGTGTAGCAAGACTCTTTTAATTATTATATGTCTCCCTCCAATCTTCTCACGTGAGCAGCTTGCTTGATTGAGAGTGGTTCCTCAACTCATCGTTTTCATCAAGTTGGCATGCACCCTGTGATGGCACTCTCCACTCTGTCTCATTCACCAGTTGAGTCAAACACATGCACCACCCAGCTAATTAAGTGGAACCAATGGTTTCCCCCTTCATCCAAGTTTTTGTTTTGAAGGAAGAGGACATAAAAATATGATCAAAGATCGTTGGCATGACAGCTAAACATAGGCCATTGAGAAATTGTATAAGTGAAGCACGTACAAAAGACAAGATGCAAGAAGCAGAATTGAGTGTGATTGATGATAGCAGAAGCTGGGTCTGTCTACAATGGCCATATATTGCTGATAAAAATGAAGTATGGCACAGCTAAATGAACAGTACTTCAGCCTGTAATAAATAAACAAATAGATATGGAGTGAGAATGGGGAAATTAAGCAGAAAGAGAAAAATTAGCAGCTACTTAAAGTAGGGGAAACATTTTGATACTGTCTACAAAGAGTTTTGCTACACGTATACCAAAAATCATACACCATACATACAACTCGTACATATATACATAAAATTTGTGTTTTAACTCATGTAATGTNCTATACTTCAAAATATTTTTTTTTTAGGTTGCCTACCCGGTATCCAAGGTTTTGCCTTGACTAATCCGAGTCAACCCGGGTCGCGCACCTGGCTATGGCGTGTGAGTCTCCCAGCGGGAATAACTGCATTCACAAAGTCTCGAACTCGGGATCTTGCTTAAGCGATACCAAGCCGCTTACCACTTGGACCAACCCCCGTTAGTTACTTCAAAATATTTTTGAATGCTCTTAGTTATTATCTTAATAANAAATCATACACCATACATACAACTCGTACATATATACATAAAATTTGTGTTTTAACTCATGTAATGTTTGTGCACTTAATTAAGTATAATTGAGAGTATCATTTACAAGTTTGTAATGTTTGTGCTCGTGAGAATAAAGTTTGTGCATTATTAATGGTGTATGTATGAGTGTATGAAATTGGGTATACATGTAACATTTTTGGTCTACAAAACAACTCTCGAAGCCATGATAGTCGTCATACTCATACCCTATACTTCAAAATATTTTTGAATGCTCTTAGTTATTATCTTAATAATATTTTTTTTTCGAAAATGTTGTATTTGTGTATTATTCTCATACCATGTCAGATATTTTTATCCGTATATTAGACACTTGTACCCGTTTCAGTGCATCATAGTCTTGAAGTAAAGAAATTTTTAATTTTATAATTCTGAAAACATAGTTTCAAACTAGATTATTGTCTTGGAGTAAAAAATATTTAATTAAATCATTGCACAAAATAATATTTAGTAAAAAGGGGTATGTGAGAAACCCTATTTGTTATTTTATAGTTTTATTCTAGGTGGTACATGAAACAATCTTGGTAATGGTTTAGGAACCGCATAAATTGTATTCACCCAAAAGACCTACTAATGAAGAAACTAATCAAGCCAAAGTGAAAAAAAGGAAAAGCAATGCAGCTGCGAAGTGTTTGAAACCAAACCATCTTTGTGAAACACAAATTGGACCCACAATCCATTTGAATGAGAAGGTTGGGATTTGTATTAGAATTCACTGCTCTCACATGCGCATCAAAAATCGTCCCTTTAGTAAAACCATAAAACAACCACACATGTGTCTAATTTTATTGGTTGAACTTGAATCTTTGCCAAATCCAAAGCTGTGCTTGAAAAATATCTAGTCATTAGAGAACAACAATTAACCTTCATGAGAATCAATTCAATTACCAGATTAATATGATATTAGGATGTAGAACTGCACGAGGAACCATGGGCAAATGTGCACTCAATGGGGCGGAGTTAGAACGTTTTTATAGGAGGTTAGATTTGGTCTCTTAATTATATAGTGTCACTATATTAGTTTTGTTTAAAAAAATTATGAAATTAGTCTTTTATTGATTAAAGATGTTACATATTAGTGATTTTGTTAATTCTTTAAAAATATAATGATCACTCCATTTTCATTAAAAAGACCAACGCAGAGATATTTTTAATTATTAAGAGACTAATTGAAACAATTTGTTTAAAGGACTAATGTAGAGATTGCTATACTTTTGGATGATCAAAATAAAATTTTACTCATTAAATTTATACATAGAATATATTATATCTCTTATAAAAGAAATTACAAATTCTACAATCAAAACTCAAAAGACTCGTATACACACATCATATTGACTTGAAAACAATAATCTTTCTCAAATTGCTTAAATGTAAAAAATAATCAACTCATAATTTTATCAAAAAAATAACATTAAAATTGTATCTCAATTCAACCAAAATCGATCCTTAAAAACTAGATAAAATAAATATACAATACAAGATATAATTTTCTCAACAACACACCTATATATGTTGGGAAAAGAATGAAGTGAGAAATAACATGTTTCTCTTACTTTTTGATATAGATAGAAACAACAAATAAAAATACAAGAGTGAGGTTAAAACTAAAAAAAAAAAAAAGAGTAATAAAATTGAGTGATTGGATACAACTAACATTTTATTTTATTTTTTGTATAAATATACAATTTTTTTAAGAAGGAAAATAAAAATATATCTATACTATTATAAGAAAAATTAGAATTTTTGGGGTGGTTGTCGCCCCCTCTAGGGCAAAGAAGGATCCGGCCTAGTGCACACATGCACCTATAGAACCTTTATATTAATAAAACGAATTAGAGTTACTCCAGATACACACACTACAAGAATAATTTAACAAAAATTCTAACACGCGCGGAGTCTCTGTTTAGTTTCTGTTTTTCAAAAATTTATATAAAAAAAGGGTAAACAAAAAAAACCAATTTTCTATTTTTATTTATAATTTCCACTATTTATTTTGCAAGATCCTACACAAACGAGAAACAAAAATACCAACACAAACCAAACGAACCCTAAAATGGATTCAAGCCATACGGTGCTCAGATACTCTACAAAGAATATGCAAAGAATTGTTAAATCTTTCGGCCCAAATATGGAAGGGAGGGTTCTTTGAGTAACCCATGAATGTTCTGGTCCTTAGAACATGGCCTACAAATGAGAGTTACGTGGGCCTTTTGGATACTACTAAGTTGGGTCAATCAATATATCTCCGAATTAGAGCAACTCCCTGCCTTTTTCTGCGGTTGATATTTGATAGGATAGGAGCCTATTCCTGCAATTTAGTGTGCCTTTAATCCTTTATGAATCTTGATTATTGACAATTGTTGCTCTCCAGCACAAGTATTATGGTTATACTTTAAATTGTATCCAGTTGCATTGAGTAAATAAATTAATAGTATGACTTGGAATATTGCCATTGTAATGGTGTTACGAAATTTTGAATTGTGCACTTCATATAAAATTGAAGTTTCTGAATGGTAAGTATGGGGGACAAATTGGTCCCCATTTTTCTTTCCTTTTTCTCTTTCTTCTCTTTTGTTGCCTCATGCTTTTAGTTACACCACTCCTTTTATTTATTTATCAATTACTACCAGCCCCTTTTGGCTATTGATCAATCTACATAATTGATATGAGTTGAAGTTAGGATTGTAGCTATTTATTTTCGGAAAATTATTGTAATCATCATCATCAGTTTACATGCTGATATATCCTCTCAGTTTCTAAGAATCCAAACACCCTATGCTAACATTGTGCCTACCATCACTTCGAGTTCCAATCATAATTTGATGGCGGTTGCTTAAAGAGAGAAGGTGAATGTGAACATGGCTAACTAAACCNCTGCTGTGTTAGTTTATGTTGATGATTTACTGCTTACTGGTAATAACCTTGCTGAGATTGAATATATCCGAGCTCAATTGCATTCCAAATTCACCATAAAGGACTTAGGTGATGCGAAATATTTTTTGGGAATGGAACTTGCTCGCAGCACTAAAGGTATTGCTTTATTTCAAAGAAAATATGCTTTAGAATTACTTGAGGATGCAGGGCTACTTGCATCAAAACCAGCATCTACACCATTTGATTATACTCTTAAACTACAAAAGCAAGGGTCAGCACCCTTAGAAGACCCAACAGCATTCAGGAGGTTAGTTGGCCGTTTAATTTATCTTACGAGCACAAGACCTGACCTTGCCTTTGCTGTACATCAGCTGAGTCAATTTATAGCCAATCCAATGGTTGAACATCATCTTGCTGCAATGAAGCTGCTCAAGTACATCAAGAAGGCTCCTGCACTTGGCTTGTTCTTTCCTGCTGCTTCCAACAAGCAGTTTACATGCTGATATATCCTCTCAGTTTCTAAGAATCCAAACACCGTATGCTAACATTGTGCCTACCACCACTTCGAGTTCCAATTATAATTTGGTGGCGGTTGCTTAAAGAGAGAAGGTGAATGTGAACATGGCTAACTAAATCATGGGTGTGTACACACGTATGCATATGAGTTTATCTAATCCCCATCTTTTTTTTATGAAAAAAGAGGTTAGCAATCAGCTCCAAAACTTTTGGACCTAAATATCACTTGTTTTATTTAAATAAACATTTACTTTTAGAGCTATTGTTATAATTTACTCTCCCTTATTTATTCTTTTCTCTCTCATATTTAATTCCTCTTTTTCTCTTTCTTATTTCCTCTATTCTCTCTCCTCTCTCCCCTTTCTATTACTATATATCATATATTTATGCATGATTAGTTATTTACACAACAAGTATTTTGCTAGTTATAAGCTAGTTACAAGTTATTGAGCTATAACAACCTCCCTATGCTCCCTTTTACTCTTTTTGTATCTCCTTTTATATAATGTAGTCCATTTCATTCAATGAGAATTACTGAATTTATTTCTCACACTCTTCAACTCAATATGGTATCGAAAGTATTCTAATTTCTCTCTCTTTCACATTTTGTTTCCTCTTTCATTTGGAGCACTCGTTTTCCTTTTTCTTTTTCTCGAAAAACCTTCATTTTCCTAGAAACTTTCACCATGGCTACACTGTTTGAGCTTTTCAATCCCCACTCTCTCTCCACCCTTTTGATCACCCTAGCCTAGTTCTCATTGCACAACCGCTGACCGAAACCAATTACTTCTCCTAGTCTCGATCAATGCAAAATGGGGTTGAATGGCAAACGAAAATTCAGATTTGTTGATGAATGGTTTTACCCTTCACTCTCCTCATCAAGTTTGTCATCAATTCGGGTTTTCTCAAGCAATTCCAACCCCTCGTTACATCATATCTGATCCACCCATTTTCAATGATCGATTATATTCCATCAAGAAATTGAAAAAGGTACTTGCAAAGAAAAAGCAAAAATTGGCACTTTAATTACAAGTATCAATTTGATATTGAACCAATTTGTCTCCCGATTGGCTCTTTTGTTAAGTGGTGGAAGCACTAATTAATATGATGAACTATTTTTGAACTGTCAGTGATAAGGAAAAATTTTAAATTTGAACCTTCATCTCCGTAGGAAGGCGTTCTGCCACCAAAACCCAAAAGAGCTCAAAAGGGTTAGTAATTTTTTATTTTTTTTAATTTTTGCACCAATAATTCATCTTTCATTTTATATATTTTTTGGATAGTTATACTTTAATACATTCATGGCTCTAGTCAAGACCAAAGTTAAGGATGAGGGCCAAAAAAAATGCTTCATTACATGGTCTTCTCGCAGTCAACTGAACCCGTGAAGAAAATGGAAAATAAAAGGAAAGGGTCCACCTCTTCTCCCGACAAGATTCCAAAGGTTAAGGTGAAGTTTTATCTTATGAATCATTTGATTATGGTTTTAGTGATAATAATTCATATTTTATAATAGTCTACTTCTACTCCAAGTCAATCACCTTCAATCACACTCCCGTTGGAAAAATTCACTCCTCAATCTGACCACAATCTCGCAGTTATCCAAGGATTGAAGGTACTCCTTAACATAACCATTGCATTATTAAACAAAAATATATATAGAATATGTAAAAACTTTTATATGTATATATATAGCTATTTGCGCCATTCAATGATGACAAAAGAACAAAAAGTGATCCCGTCAAGCTAGTGAAAAAGACTAGTAAGCAAACGGAAGAAGAAGAAGGTGATAACCTCACAATGGAAAAAGACTCTAAAAGAATCGAGGCTGAGTTCTTGAAGGCATGGCCAGAAGATCAATCACCTCAACCAACCAAGGTCAATCCCAAGCCATCTAGTGCCACCCTAAAACATGGTGATGAAGAGATTCTTCCCCTAAGTGTCCATGATTATCAAATCACTTCCCTCGAGCACACATTCATTGATAAACTTACAAAATAAATATGATGTCAAACTCAACTTAAGAGGACCGATCTTGCTTTCACGACTTCGATCTCTTCAACAAACCATCTCTAAGATCAAGACTACTAATCTTGCTTTATCAAGTCAAAGCATTCGCTTGCCTTCCCTTGCTACAGAATTCAAGACCACTGAAACCAACATTCCTTCGATCACTTTGCCTCTTGAGCAAATCCATATCATTTGCAATATACTTAATCAGCCTCTCCAAGTGTTTGCTGAAGGATCGATGAGACAACAACTCATCGAGACCCACTTTAGCATAGTTTATATATCAAAATATGGGTTGGAATACAAATTTACAATTGTATGGGTCTGGGTCTGAAATCGCCACAGGGTATGGCGATTTCAGACACAGACCCATGCAAATATAAATTTTTTTCATAGACCATATTATGGGATATAAATTGTTACGGACTGGGCCATAAAGGACCATCCTAGCAACCCACTCACCCAGGCCCATATCCGCGGACCCGACTCAACCACTCGGGATAAGCCACCCTGAGATCACCGCCCTCCTAACTGCCCAGGATAAGCTGCCCCGAGGTCCCCGGTCATCTTATCTATCCAGGATAAGCCATCCCGGGATCCGTGGACAACGCGCATGACGCGAGGTCGAGATATTCTCCCACCGCCGCGATACGCAGAACAACCTCAACCGCCTCAGCTATGTAACAGCCCGCACCCTAGGTATGAGGATCATCCAATTATCATTCACTATACTCCTTACACCCTTGCTTACTTGAGCGTTGGAGTGATTGTAGGTACCCACCGCAACGCGAGTTCAGAGATTGATCGTGCCAGAGCCAGAGCCTTCATCTTTTCCCAGAGCCTTAGGATCCAGAGATTGTACCGAGGTGCATACTTCGGAACATTGGCGCCGTCTGTGGGGACTTTTTTCAGCATCCCCACCTTCTCTCTGAAACCTGAGCACCCATCATCATCATCCTCGCCAACAACATGCCTCCAAAGAACACACGAAGGACATACAGAGTGGTGAACTCCAGGGGATCAGCACCCGTCGACTCCCCGGTGGTGCCATCCCAATCTCCACCGGCGTCACAGTCCCCGGCGATGACCACTCCGCCAATCTCCCCCATGCCGTCACCTCCGAGGAGCCAACCACAACAACAGCCTGCGGGGGAAGACCTACCTCCCCCGCCGACTCTGGCTGACGTGGTCCAGACCCAAGCGGAAAAGATCGCCCGCCTAGAGGCGGCCCTGAGCCAACTAGCCCGAATGAACGAGGAACGTAGACAAAAAGAGCTCCGCGAAGCTGCAGAAAAGGCGAAGAAGGATGCCGAGCAAAGACGCCCCTTTGGCGGTTTTAACCGCAACAAGGGCCCCAGCCATGCCACTCCCGACAGAGAAGCTGAATCTGTATACTGCGAGCGGTCCACGGAAGCTTTCCATATCACGGAAAGAATCTGCTCCGTTCCGAGAAGACATCCTCGCGGCCATCCCGCCCCAAAGGTTCCGACCTCCAACAGACATGGAAGCATACGATGGTACCTCGGACCCCCAGCACCATCTTGATGCCTTCGGACATCGGATGGTCCTGGACGGGGTCTCTGATGCCATCCAGTGTAAATCATTTCCCGTAACCCTCAGGAAAGGCGCCCTGATGTGGTTCAACGCCCTACCGCCGAAGTGCATCCAGTGCTTCGACGACCTCGCAGAGCGTTTCCTCGCGAATTTCACCACTAAAAGAACCAAGCCCAAAACGGCAGTGAGCCTACTGGGCGTAATCCAGAGAGGGGATGAGTCCCTCTGCCAGTACCTCGACCGCTTCTACGAGGAATGCGTGCAGGTAGAAGACCTGCAACTGCAGGCAGTGCTGATGGGCCTAACAAACGGCCTCAAGAAGGGCAGTCCCTTTGCCAAGAACCTCTCCAAGCGCCCTCCGCGCAACCTTATTGAAATACAGGAACGAGCCGAGGAGTACCTCTATCAAGAAGAGGGAATACAGGCCATCAAAGGCAACCCGCCCCGAGATGGCCCAGTAGCAGCGGAAGACCCGAGCAAAAATTTCCACCAGCCTATCCGCAGAGACAGACTAAGGAGCGACATACCGCGGATACACAAAGAAGGGCGTTACACCAATTACGCCCCGCTGAACGTATCCCTAACGCAGCTGTACAGAGAGCTGCAGCAAAGGCAGGACTTCCCAAAACCAAAGCCCTTGAGGACCCGTTCAGGTGCAGACACCAACTTATACTGCGCGTACCATGACAGGAACGGCCACGCAACAGAAGAATGTGTGGATCTCAAGGACAAGGTGGAAAGCTGGGTACGCGGAGGCCGGCTGGAACGATACGTGAACAAGTCCAAGGCCTGACCGGGCAGATAGCCTCACTCAACAGGTTCATGTCCGCCCCCCGCGGAAAAAGCACTCCCGTTCTTCAAGTTAAAAAAATAAAATAAAAAATAAAAATGAACTCCTTCGAGTGAAATGCCATGAACCTCCGCGCATTTTACATTTAAATTCTTCTGCGAATATTCCTGTACCAACAGGCCACGTGACCCTTATCAAATAAAAAGTTCATTTGCAGAACAAATTCATGCTTAACCATGGTCTTAACCATTGAAGCACACAACAGAACAAATTCACGCCAAACGTACCGCGGAGCAAATTCGCGCCTAACCCTGGTCTTAACCAGTGAAATACACCGCGTAAACAAATTCGCGCGTAACCATGGTCTTAACCATTTAAACGCACAACGGAACAAATTCGCGCCTAACCCTGGTCATAATCAGTGAAAATTCACCGCGGAACATATTCGCGCTTAACCATGGTCTTAACCATTAAATACATAAGTCTACCGCGCCTACCCATGATCTCAACCATTGAGCACACAAACTTACCACGGAACAAATCACAGCTAATCATGGTCATAACCATTGAACGAGCCGCAGAACAAATTTGCAACTATGGTCCTAACCATTGAATGAATAAGTCTACCGCGGAACGAATTCGCGCCTAATCACTGCATACATACATCACTGCGGAACAACGACATATCCAAAGCAATTGCAAAAAAAAAAAAGCTCATGCACAAACACATTACAAAGTACTGCTCCATTATATTCATCAGGTACTCATTACAAGTCCAAAAAAGAAAATAAAATAAAATACAAATTTACTCCTGCAGAGCCTCCGCGGGAACCTCCTTGATCACTCCTGCATTGGCATCATAATATTTATCTATGGAGACAATGCTCCAATCAACGTCCGGTGCAAGGTGTTTAACCTGTCCCATTACCGTTTCAAAAGTGGCACCGACCATATCCTCAGATAGCTTCAGCAACGTGTCCACTTCCCCCCGGAGCAACTCACACTGCGTATCACGATCAGCCAGCACCTTCCGCACTTCTTCCGCCCCCGCACGCACCTTTTCCAACTGTGCATCTCTTTTCTTCAGCTCAGCCAGCGCCTCTTGCTCGGCCCTGGCATTCCGCTCAGCTTCCGCCCGCACACCAGTTAGCAGGCGCGACTTTTCCGCAACAAGGGCCGCATTATCATCCGCGGCGGTCTCGAGAGCCCTAGCCCTATCCTCAGACACTGCCAGCTGAGCCCGCGGCTTCTTAATTTCATCCTCTGACCGCGTCAGTTCCCCGCATAGAGTCTCCATCTCTTCAGGACTGGCCATCTGCTCAGATACACGAACCAACAGCCCAGAAGCTTCCCCTAAGAGCCGGAAGGTCCGCGCCATCGCGACGTTGGAAGAGACCCCCTCTAGATGGCGACGGGCCTTACCGTGAAAGAAACTCCGCCTAAAGATGCGCGGAAAGTTGACGTCCTCCGGGTATGCCCTGGCTAGCGCGCTAACGGCCCGGTCATCCTTGTCCAGGGACTCTGCCCCTCTTTGTCACTTACGTGGAAGGGACTGTGGTGACCGCTAGGCAATGTCCCGAGGAACAGACTGCACGGACAGAGAAGGCGCGGCCCCCCTACAGCAGAGTGAGCCGGCGAGGGCACTGGTGATAGAGGAGGAGGCGGCGACCGCTGGACAGGTTTCGCGACGGTCTTCTGCTCTGTTGCTTTCCGGCTGGCAGTAACAGCCTTAGCCTTCCTCAACTCGGCAAACTTATTCATGGCGGCGGAGGACTCGCGCAGCTTCGAACCTACACAGAAAACATCAGAAATCAAAAATAGAAAGAGCAACAACATAAAACACAAGAAATAAAGCGTCTACCTAGATAAGACTCGACGGTCTCGTCCAGCCCCTCAACGATCAACCGCACGTTCAGCGGACTCCCGCCAGACAGAGCCAGAAAGAACTCCAGCTAAATCAGCTCCTCCGCGAAAAAATTCCCGGGACGGTGAGGACGAATTTCCTTATTCCAGTAACAAGATATCCCCACCACTGTATCCCGATCCCCCTTCCAAAAAGCTGTCCTCCCCGGAGCGGAAAAGACTTTGAAATACTTCTACTTGAACTCCTGGTAGGACTCCTCCCATCGCGTAAACACCTTCGTCCCAGCGTACCCCTTGAACGTGTGCCAGCTCCGGTACCGGCAACGAGTCCCCGGAATCACCACCCCCTTGGGGTTTATCAAGGAGTATATGCTGAGGAAGGTCTTGGCATACGGCTCAAGTTCAAACACGCCGCACACCGTCTGATACCCGCAGAGTAGTGCTCATCGTTCGGGTGGAGTTGTGTAGGGCTGAAGGCCCACAAGGCCATTACCTCCCGCTCGAAAGGGGTAAAAGTTAGCCTCACCCCCAGTCGCGTGAAGAGCACCTCGTACATCGACAGGAAGTGGGGAGTATCGGTGTGCCTTGCCATGCACACCCTCTCGTCCGCGGAGGCAGCACCCACGACATATTCGTGGTCCTCCAACCCCTCATCTGTCAGCACAAACGCCTCTTGCAGGCGCTCGACGGAGTCCGAATCAAACATCGAAGGAATAGCAAAAACCTCTGGATCTATCCAGCCATAAGACAACCTCTCATGCGCGTCCCTCAACGGACGCTCTCTCCTCTCCCCCTGGTGATCCCTTTTCCTCCCTATCACAAATGTACAGAAAACTGAAACAAAAAAAAAACAGAGAACAAAACCCCCATGAACAACTCACCGCATAAACTAAATCCCTATAACGACAGCCCAACAGCAACAACCCACAGGGGAGTAACCCAACTATAGCAAAGGCAGAAGCAATAAATTCGACCTACAGACTACAGAAACTAAGGAGAACAACCCAGCAGCAAGAGCAGAAACAGAAATGTATGCGAAACAACAAACCAGAAACAGAGAGGGACTAGAAGTACTTACAGAGTTGACGCAGAAGACGAAGAGGGGATGATCCTCCGCACGGCAAAGGCAAAGCCCTCGAGTCTCAGAAGAAAAATCGCCTTAGAGGTGGTCGCCTTAGAACAAGTGAAGACAGAGCTTAAAGGAATTAAAGCAGCAGAGAAATGAGAGCGATTTGGAAGAAGAGTTTATAAAACAGTCTCCGAAACACTTGGAATGCCCTCGAGCACGAAACAGTTTCGAAAAAGCGAAATTCAAAAAGCAGAAGTGCACCTGGACATTAATAAGGCGCGAAAACCGAAGCATTTTCCCTCCAAAGTCATCATTACTCCCCTGCCTTGAGTACCCATCAGCCGCGCCCTTGCCACTTGTCCACAATCAAGGGCATCCAAATCTCCCGCGATGGGAGACGCGTCCCATCAAGGATCTCCAAACGTCACGTCCTCAAGGAAAGAGCCACGTCATGACACGAGCCACAACGACCCACTCCGTCCGCGGCCCATACAACGCAGCATGCGCGAAAACCATAAACCAGATGTTGAGGCCTTCAACTCGGACCCCATCGTTCCACTCCGCGCTCCTAGCTGGTGGGGCTCCTGTTACGGACTGGGCCATAAAGGCCCATCCTAGCAACCCACTCACCCAGGCCCATATCCGCGGACCCGACTCAACCACTCGGGATAAGCCACCCTGAGATCACCGCCCTCCTAACTGCCCAGGATAAGCTGCCCCGAGGTCCCCGGTCATCTTATCTATCCAGGATAAGCCATCCCGGGATCCGCGGACAGCGCGCATGACGCGGGGTCGAGATATTCTCCCACCGCCGCGATACGCGGAACAACCTCAACCGCCTCAGTTATATAACAGCCCGCACCCCAGGTATGAAGATCATCCAATTATCATTCACTATACTCCTTACACCCTTGCTTACTTGAGCGTTGGAGTGATTGCAGGTACCCACCGCAACGCGAGTCCAGAGATTGATCGTGCCAGAGCCAGAGCCTTCATCCTTTCCCAGAGCCTCAAGATCCAGAGATTGTACCGAGGTGCATAATTCGAAACATAAATCTTTTTGGGAGAGTATATATGTAATAAATCCTCGAGATTGGTGCATCTTTTAATAGCAACACTCTACCAGCTGATGCTCAAACTCTTGCATCTAAACTCTCTGATTTTGTCTCCTCACTTATGGATCATCACATAGGCATTGAAGACCTTTGATCTAAATAACAATCATTAGAATTGAATCTTCAATCTACAACGACCAAGATCAAGAAGAAAACTACTTTCGAGCAGCATTTGGCTAAGATGACGAATGAGATTCAAACGCATCTCAAAGAAACTAATGATGAGATTGCAAAGTTGGAGGCTAAGCTGCAACTTGCTCGGGAAAGGCATGGCAAGTTAATTAGGTGATTCGGTTCGAGATGCTCAAACTAGGATGGTAAGTTTTATTTTTAAAGGTTATCCTCATTTTAGATTAATATGGACTTTTTCAATCGATGTTTATTTTTAACTCACGAATCATCGAAAAATATTTCTGAAGATACCGTCCATTAATTAACGCAACTTTAAGTCCACTACTTATCTCAGTATGACCATAAACATTACCATAATATACTTTTATCAATTTGAAAAGCAGGTCATTCCCCATGTTGGCAACCACTTCCAAACGTTTGCGATTTTTTCTCTATGGGAAATATAGTTTTCCATACTAAGTCCCCTGAATTAAAACTCTCTACTTTAATTTGACGGTTATAGCTATCCGACGTTATTTCTTTTTGTCGATAATTTTGTCTATTGCCCCAATTCGATCTTCTTCAATATCATTTAATTCATCAATCAATGAATTCTAATAATCCAAAATTACCAAATGATTTTGTTTTGCCTCTCTCATAGTTTGCAAATTAGTCTCGATTGGTATGACAACACCATGTTCACAAACTAATTTATATGGTATAATCCCAATCGATCCCTATGGTGAATTTCGATAAGCCCACAACACTTGGCTCAATGTTTCATTCCAATTTCTTGGTTTACGATTAATGCGCTTCTTTATCAACAAAATAATGATTTCATTCACTGCTTCAACTTGCCCATTTGTTTGAGCATAATATGGAGTTGAAGTAATCATTTTTTATTTCTCTTGTTTTAGCAAATTCAAGGACTTGTTTTCCTGTAAACATAGTACCTTGGTCCATAGCTAAACTCTGGAAAATTCCATATTGATTTGATATGTTCTTCAATAAAATCAATAATCTCATGTTGAGTTATAAATCTCAAAGGAATTTCCCCCACCCTCTTAGTAAAATAATCTACGGCAACTAAAATAAATTTATGACCTTTCGACAAAGGAGGATATATAGTCCAAAGCCCAACATTGAAAAGGCCATGGTTTTATAATCTCATGTAGTTTAGAGGCTGGTACTTGCTGGAAATTTTCGTGTTTTTGACATTCCTCACATGAACGAGAGTAAAGATTACAGTCTTTAGTCATAGTGGGCCAATACACTTTTTGTTGATTTAAAACCCACTTTTATTTTTTAACCTGCTCGATGCGCACCACAAATCCCTTCATAGACCTCAGTTAGAGCAGTGTAAGCATCTTTTTCGTTCAAACAAGTTAACAAATTTTCATCCACCAATTTTTTGAAAAATTCGTCATTGATTATAACATAACTCAACGCTCTATATTTTTATTTTCCAATCAACTCAAATACTTGGATCTTTTAGGTATTGGATCAAAGGTGTTCTCCAATCACTTCATTCTTGGTTTACTTGGTTAATCGCCAAAACATCAAGGACTAAAATAGGCTAATGAGCATTAACTCATTTTGTCTTTCTTTTCTTTTTCCTTTTTTTTTTTTTGCCTTTTTGTTGTCCGAAAGAGGTATGCTTCTTACGTTGGCTTAGGAAGAGGCTGATACAATATTAGGCCCAGAGAGTTAGACTATGTTGGGCTTGGTTAACTTAGTAGGAGGAGGACTTAAGCCTAAACATTATTTGTCTGCTAGGTATGCTTCTTACGTTGGCTAGGGGGATTAATGATCATGTTTTTTA
Source organism: Nissolia schottii (assembly GCA_003254905.1). Lineage (NCBI taxonomy): Eukaryota > Viridiplantae > Streptophyta > Magnoliopsida > Fabales > Fabaceae > Nissolia > Nissolia schottii. The sequence goes on along the minus strand of QANU01046775.1, from coordinate 45,785 downwards.
GGAGACTTTAGTGTGTTAAGAACGGTAAAAATCATTCTCTCTCCAACTTTTATATCATGTCATTGGACTATGAGTGGAGATTCTTGCATAAAACTTGAGAAATATATGCTTCAGTTGTTTGGATAAAGTTTGAAAATGGGAGGAAACAAAATAAAAAGAAAGAAAATAAAAAAAAATGAAGAGAAGAAAAAAAAATGTAATTTTGTAAAATAATTTAAGTATTCTTTTTTACCACACTAAAAGGAATAGTAAGGACAATTATTGCAGTAGCCCTCAAGTCATTCGGACAAAACGTATTTAGCAAGGTTGATAAAACTTCAATAAAAACTCAAAAAAAAATTTGGGGGCGAGAGAAATCCTTGATTTTATTTGCAATGGAGATACCGACCACAATATAGTGTATCCGAAAACATAAGCAAAAGAGTGCTACAATGCTTACAAAAATAATCCAAAAGATCCTAAAATCATAAGACATCACTACATGCGTTCACAATTATTACACAGCACTTGCTCCCAAATACTATTTTTTTTCCCCCTCAATTTGAAGGAAAAAAAATTAAGATGAATCTCTCACTAACTTTTTCTTTTTTCTCTATTTTTTCTTTCATCCATAAAAAAAAAAGTACATTTTCTCTTCTTTCATTTTCTTTTTCTCCATTTTCTCTCAATCCAAACAATGGGTGAGGTGAAGACATATTTTTAGTACTTGACTACATACTTTTAAGGATAAGCTTTAGTTGGTTCGGGATTCATGTAGAAAAACTTATGAGATTTTCAATTAAAGAGTGTGCATGAGTTTTTAGTATAGAAAACAGGGGTTTTAACTTATATTCGAATACAATATAACCTATATCTCAAAATATGGGTAGGAACACAAATTTACAATTATATGTGTCTGGGTTTGAAATTGCCACTCCTATAGCGATTTTAAATCTTTTAAAAAAAAATATGGGTCTGAAATCACCGTGGGGTGGCAATTTCAAACCTTTTTTTTAAAAAAAATAATCTGGAGTCCGACATAAGGGGTGGCGATTTCAGATCTTTCTTAAAAAAAATCAAGGTCTAAAATTGCCATAGGGGTGACGATTTCAGACCTTTTTAAAAAACAAATCAAATAAATCTAGGCCTGAAATCACTAGAGCTGTGGCAATTTCAGACATTAAAAAAAAAAAAGTTCTAGGGTCTGAAATCGCCATAGGGGATAACGATTTCAGACCTAGAACCATATACTTGTAAATTTCTTCTCCGAGATATATTATGGACAATAAAATTTATTGGACCATTTATAGGTAAAAAATCCTAAAAAACAACAGATACTCAAATACGTACTTAACTACAAATTATTATTAAATGAATCTTTGTATCTCTGTAATATACAAAGAAGATACACCACTTTAAATACTTTTGGTATCTAATTTTTATAATTCTTAAAATACCAATACAGTTTTTTACATATAAAAAACTCAATGACTCTCACTAACTCACTAACATCTCAATAAACACTCTAAATATACTAACATCTATTTATTTCTTTTTAAATATTAAATTATTCGTCCTATTATTATTATTATTATTATTTAAATAAAAAATTTTGCTTGGCAGGCACAGAGTGCTCGTCAAGTCCCACTAATAATTAAAAATCCTCATTCAATCTCTTCATAAAATATTTCTCTTTATTTGTTTTTTATATTTTACAAATTACATTGTTGCAATAAGGTTTAAATTTAAGATTTCATACGTACTACCCAAATGTCTCACTACTAGATCAATTCTAATGACTTAGAAAAAAAAATCTGTTTATACTTGTACTTGAGAAAGATAAAAAAAAGTTAGAGATTTTTATTTTAATTTCCATTAATATTGCATAACTGAAAATTCTCAGAAGTTGTACATTAGCCTCCATTATATTACTCATTAGTTTCAAATGGGAAAAATTAATTTTGTGAATGGTCCTCCAAAATTTAGTGAGTCTACCATATATGCCCCTAAATTACCTTCAAATGTGTATAGTAATATATTTATATTAATAGTAATAATAGTAATAATAATATATTTATATATATAGTAACAAAAAAATATGATATTTATATCAGACACATACAAAAATGGGTTTTTTGTTTTCATTGCAAAATTAACACCGCGTTGCTTCCATTATTTTTCCTTCAAAGTCATAGTTTTGATACAAAACTACTTTTACTCAAAAAATGCCAAAACGTGTTTGCCAACATTTCCCAAAGCACGATGGAGACTTCAAACACAATTCCATCTTCTCCAAACATTTTTTTAAAACATGCTAGGAATGAGTAAATAATTGTTAGCATGACATTAACAAGGAGTCCTGGTTAAGTATTTTGCTCACGTTAGCAAATTTAGGATTATGATACCGTTACGAGTCTCAAGTTGAGTAAGTAAGCAAACTCAATGTGATATTCAAGACATAAAACTCTCTTATTAATCTAAATTTTTTTTATAGACTAAAATCATAATAATTTGTGCTTTCGTTCATAGCCAACCAACCAAAAAGGGTTAATGAAAAGACTTATCGTACTTGAATAAAACATCGTTGTGTGAAATGCCCCCATAGTGCAATTACATGTTGAATGACAAAATACTCTTAAAAATCAAAATAAACCCCCCAACTAATAATGATACAATGACCAATTTACTAGGTCAATCCTCGCTTGGAAATTTAATAACAACTTCAACTGCATATGCATGTTTCTGCTTTATTTATCAACCCCTTATTTCTCCATACCCAAGTCAACTGTTCCTCCTTGTGCAAGTTCTTTTCTCTTATCTAAAAGATAAGAATGTTGTTGTATATGTTTTCGGTGTTTTCTGTACTGATTCTCTCTACTCCTGCGAACACCGACAGGTATTTGATACATCCTTTCAGTCCAACATCTCTTGCAGCTTCAGTTGCAGATTCTTAATTTGTGCCCGATGTGCCCAAAGAAATCACAGAGTTTCAGATTTCTGCTACAACCCTGCGTCTAGTCACACCAAAAAGAAAGAAAAAAAATTTGTTCAATTTTGGCTTGTTCCAATTCTCCTTCCCTAGTAAAATTGAAACATTATCCTTTTTTTTTTTTTTCCTATTTAGAAAATTTTCTTGAAAAGGAAGTGTTGTATCATTGTTATAAGAACCGTGCCCAGGAATAGAGCTTGGACCACGAGCCGTGTGTTACAGGAAGGACATTTTTCTATATACTAATCAATCATGTTATGTTTCATCGTTGTTCGAGAAAGCAAGGTTCCAAAAAAAAAACATCGGTCAAAATGGTCTGTATGAAAGAGCATTCATAATAAGTTTACTTTTCCGTGCTTTTCTTTATGTCTTGCTTTCTAGTCAGAAATATTTATGAGACTATAAAATATTATATTAAATATATTTTTAACTATGTACAAAATAATATGTTTACAGTACTTTAAGTTGAATTAGTTGATTTTACTATTATTAAAATTTGGATACCAGCAGAAGGAAAAAAGGAAATATTAAGTGAATATTTTTTCATTGACAACCATTTTGTTCAACCCAAATAAGATATTTTAATTAATAAAATTCTCCTAACATAACTATATGTATATATAAAAGAGTGGAATCTAATATCTTTTAAGTTAGAACATTAATCTCTGCCAATTGATATACTAGCGCATATAGTAAAGAGCTCTTTCACAGGAGAATTTCATTTCTCTATACACGAAGTAAAAAACCCTGTGCCTATGAGTCTGACGCTGCCCCCCACACACACTCCCAAAAGAGCACAAAAGCGAAAACAAAAGTGGGGAATATAGAATATCATCCGCGACAAGGAAGTGTTAAAACGACAGTATATCTTGGGACGTGCATATTAGTACTATTGTATAACGTTAAAGTTTGGTTTGGATCCAAGCCCCCCCTCAGAATTTCGAATATTGGGGTGAAAAAGGTGCCAAAAGCACAGTCCAGTCTTGTGTAGTCTCAACTCTCAATGCCTCATTTGGTGACTTAAAGCAACAGGAGTGAGTCAGTGTGACAGTAATTAACTATCATGTCCTTCTTCTGAAGGATTTGAATCTTGTTGGGATTGTTGAATTAACTGTTAAAACTTTGTTATAAACTTCCTTTAGATTAATATCTCAATTTAATCCTTAAATTTTACATTTGTATTATAGTTAATTCTTCAACTTAAAAAAGTGTCAGGATAATCCTCTGACTTTGTAAATGTTCTGATTTGAGGTTTTTCTTCAAGGCTGGTACTGTCACTTAAGGCCCTCAAAGAGATTGTTATCAAATAGAGATGTTTTCTCATGAATACTTTGCACGTCATAAATCTTTGACATGTTTGCCGAATCAGGGTGCTCTGACTTAAAGTGTTCCTTCAAGGAAACTTTGGGTGACATGAAAGACATAAATTTTAATATATGCTCTAACGGTGGCCGTATATGTTCTCCATTTTAACATAAAAAAGGAATCAAATGCATCCTTTTGTGTTAAGGTTGTTCAAGAATGTGAAAGCTTATGCCAAGTTACTTGTTTCTGAGATGGATTTCTCAATGTTGTTGTAATGGTCATATTGTCAATGGATGAATTGAACCAATTATACCTTCCATTGCGAATGTACAAGTGGAGGAAAATATGTTTTATATGCATCTAGAGGACCTACCATAACAAGACCAACAATATTAATAGCTTATTAGCTTTTAGATATATAACTTTGTGGTACTTAGCAGAAATGTTATATTTCCTTTTTAGTTATATTTTTATTCCTAATTAATTGATGCCTAAATATAAGTCAGGTAACCACTCGTGTGGTTTGGATCATAGTAATATCAAGTATGTATTAACATCGTACCACAGTATGACTTCTAGTAGACAATGCATGAAGTATAATTCAAAACACTTTTAGAAAATGTTCGAAACACATAGGCACATATAGTACATTGGCACATGAGAATATGAAATTTGTGTTTTATTTAAAAAAAAGATAACTTAAAGATTTGGATATCGTTAAACATGTGCATATATTTAATGTAAAGATTATGTCTATACATCTAAGGATATTTATGTGCAAGGCATCAACTTCAAGTAATGGATTTTAATAGAACTATGTGAAATCAAGTATGAGTATAAGACATCATCTAACATCACAATTTATATATTTTTGTGTTTTATTAAAAAAAAAAGATAACAAAAAGTTGGATATCGTTAAACATGTGCATATATTTAATGTAAAGATTATGTCTATACATCTAAGGATATTTATGTGCAAGGCATCAACTTCAAGTAATGGATTTTAATAGAACTATGTGAAATCAAGTATGAGTATAAGACATCATCTAACATCACAATTTATATATTTTT
>QANU01046775.1:16325-39799 GCA_003254905.1 Nissolia schottii | reverse complement strand
GACAAAACAAGTTTGATATTGTTTTTCATATCTATGAGTTTTTAGATTTAGGTCATTTAAGTATTTTAGAGTTATCATTTATAGTTGCGCCTACAATCGTGCTCCGTCGTTGCTTGTGCTCCGTCGCTAATCCCTCGTATGTATTTCATCCTTTGCTCAGGGATCTTTCCCACCAGGGTGCGTGACCTCTGCATTGCTATTTGTGCTTTAGTGTTCTAGATTGAAGACATCATCGTCACAAACTCGCTTCTTGTGATGTTCAGTAGTCAATACTATGTATTATGTTATATGTATTATGTATGAATTGAACTTAGAACTCATATATTTCATCTTTATTTGTGCTTTGTTATGGAGGTAAATGTATTTATGAATTTCAAGTTTTATTAAATATATTTTTATAGCATAATAATTTTTAAAATATTTTTTTAATAATAGGTAAACTCGCACGAGTTTACGATCCGAGTTTACGGAGGCTCCATGAGTTTACTTAAACTCGCAAGTTTGATAACCATAGACGGCGCCAATGTTACAGGAAATTCAGACGAATCGAGATAGCTCGCAACTCTAACCTTGTGCAAGACACAAGAACTCTCAAGATAATGCCATGTGGTGGTCCGATCAATGCTCAGCAGGGGGTGGTTCCTGCAAAAATCATTATGACGCATAAGTTAATGTATGAGCGATATGAGGTGATAGAGGTTATCAGATGTACCTTGTAGAGTAGCAAAAACCACTCTTTTATAGCCAAGTGTGGGCTGTTAAGATTTTGTAACGTTCATAAGCTTAATGAGAATTTATGTTGGTTCCGTAACGCTCATAAGCCTTATGAGGACTTATGTCAGGTTCCATAATGCTCATAACGTTCACAAGCCATAAATCGGGGAAATGATGCAATCTGGTTGAATGCCTTGGCCGTGTCATCTCATCATGTATGTTGGGCATGAGTCCTTATTGAATTTAGTTTGTAACAGTTCCTTTTCGTGATTCAAATTAGTCTTCACGAACATCATTTCAAAGATTAACTTGAATCATATCTTTATAATTTCATAGGCAAATTTGTTAAATTTTTGGTCCAAAATTGTCATTTCTTGTCATAAAAATGGTTGGCATAATTAGTAAAAAAAATGATTTCATATCTCATAAGAACGTGAGTTCAATATCTGTTGCTGATGTGTATACCATTTTGATATGCGATATGTAACTATAACTCCTCTAAGTACTTGAAGAAACTAAAGATTTGATTTTATCCTATTGAAATGTCCGATATTGAACTCAGGAGGCGTGGATTAGCGGGTTTTTCTCACATTTCCAGGAAATGTGGTCATGGAAATGCAACATTCTTAAGTTTGGTTCAATTTTTTAAAAAACATTCTTGGGTAATTGTATTCTCAAGAATGAAAATTGTCTCATTTCCATTCTTACATCCCTAAAGGGATTGGAATGTTTTGACATATAAAAAGACCAAATTGCCCTCAAATCTTGTACCCTAGGTTAACATCACTTGTCGGTCAACCACGGCCACCGGCCACTAACCACCACCGGTCGACGGCGGACTGCTATCAAATGACGACAAAACACTTTCGGAAGCCGTCGGACCACTGTAGCACGACGACAAAACACTGCAGGAAGGCGTTGGACCACCGTTGGATGGGGACAAACTACCGTGGGACGGCGTTGGACCATCGCTAGACAATCGCCGACTTGGGCACACGCACCGTCTAGTGGGTTTTGGATATGGATTTGGATGATAAACCCATGAGACCCCCTCCCGCCAAAACGGATCTGGATGAAGGGTTAGGTGTGTCCGTCCATGCAGTACCTGGGGCCGAAGGGTTCCACTTCCGCAGAGCACACATGGTGATGGTGTCAGTATAGCAGTTAATCACCCCCAGCCCAGTCCCAGAGCCACTGCCCAATAATTCAATTCAGCTGCAGATTTGGCCCCCTTCCTTCCCCCTCCCCCCCAATCCCATAAAAGCACTTGTGCATTCTGAAGTGATTACCCAACAACTCCACTGTACCTACCCTGGCCCCCTCCTTTCTGTTTGGGGTCCCCAAACAAACAATCCCCTTCCACCACAGGGGCACCTGTCCTTCTTTGAAAGGTTACCTGCTTCCTTCCGACAACGACCTCTCTTCACTTCTCATGCCCACCCCTTAACCCAATTCTCGCTCCAGTCCATTGCTTAAATATTTACACATCGCTCCCTAATGAAAAAGGCCTAAAAATTATAGTCAGGAATGTCCAAGTGAAAGACCGACTAGATAATCTAATTTCGATTTACGGCATCTATTTTGGATTACTTAAAAACCCCGCAATTGTGGTTTATTGCCTTGTTCTGTGTCAGACCTCGACCACTAGTACAATACAAAGTGATCGCTATTAAAATCAAAGGAGAGTTGCAATCAATCAACTAATGGCGTGAAAATGGTCACGTCCTAATCCGCTGTAGTAGTGAGTGCTTAAATTGGGTCATGAGTGTTACTTCCAAAAGGATAATTGACATTCAACTTTGAAAGTTTGGCAAATCGCAAATTTGAATAATGGTGTCAAATACTAAAATATGTGATATGATATCTAATAAATTAATAATGAGTCCAGTGCTTCGAGATATATGTGATCTGTGGAAACTTTGTACGTGTTGCGTGAATTATTTAGTTTACACGTTCTGGACTTGGTGTACAACAGTAGTCAAAAGTTTTTTCTCTGTACTATCTAAATCTCAAACTACAATACTTGTTAGTTACGCATATGCTATCACATGCACTATTGTGTCTGTATGGCCACCAACCAAACAATTATCTACCATGAAATTAATATGAAGAAATCAAATCTTCCTTTGGCTTTTAATTAGTTAGGTTTTTGGGGGTGATCTTTGGCATCATGTATATGCGACATACTGATTTTATGGGATATCTCAACTCTCAAATGTTTGGTATTTTTTTTTTTTGGTATTATTGTTATTAGATTTCAAGGTTTCATGATTTCACAGATACATGTCAAAGTACGTATCGATCGGAGAGTTGAAACATCGATTCAAGACCGACATTAAAGCTTAATCAGGTCACTTTCCGGGCATAGAGATTAATAGAACAAAGGATTTGGACAGAAACTTCAATACAACGAATCATTTTGGTTAGACTGAAATATCTAAGTGCTAAATCTTTCTTTAGCTAATTATTTAATTTTGTTTCGACAGCTAAGTTTGAACTTAAATTTGGGTTGTGTGATCATGTGATATATGGTCTTCCTGGTCCCTTCCCCCTCATTATAGTTGTACTATTAGCTGGACCATTTGGCATTTTGATTCTTGTTAACGCTACTAGGGAAGTTTATACCTTAAAGCCCCAGACAACGAACAATTATGTGTAGGCAAACAAAATAGTCCCGCTATTTTTATATTTTAAAAACAGTCACGTGTACACCAGCTCATAAATAAATAAATATTACACAAAAAAATAAATATTATTATTGACCATTTTTTTACGTGTCCCGTGCATGCAAGAATATAATATTGATACAAAATAGAGAAATAAAAATTATCACGAAACATTTTTACATGTTTGTGCATGCACGTCTTTGATATTGTTCATTTTTTGTGTTTGATAATGTTTGTTTCTCTCTTTTATAATACTTATTTTTTTTATCTCATAATGTTTCTTTTGTTTGGTTGGTTGTTAGGTAATTATTTTTTAGGTGTACAATTAGTATTTTTGTAACAAAAATCCGCTATTTGTACACCTAAGCAACAACCACCTAAAAGTTACTCAACAGAGAAACAAACATTACAACATAAAGAAATAAACATTAGACACTAGAGAAACAAACATTGTCAGTAAACATTTTTGCGTGTCTGTGCACACATGAGTTTAGTATTACTACAATGTAGAGAAACAAACATTGTTACTGAATAGTTTTGTGTGTCCGTGCATACGTGTGTTTAATATTGTTTATTATTTGTGTTTGATAATGATTGTTTCTCTGTTTTATAATTTTTTTTTGTTTTGTAATGTTTGTTTTTCTATTTTGGTGATGGTTGAATGACTATTTCTTAGGTATACAAATAAAATTTTTGTTTAAAATACAATAAATTATATTTATTTCTACCTCAAAAAAAAGTTGTATTTCTTTCTAGAATATTTATTTTCCTTCTCATTTTTACTATTAATCTAACTATAATCTTCTATACTTGAGAGCATATAGATATAAGTTATTCTTCCTTATAAAGGTTTTTATTTATTATATCTATATATATATATATATATATATATATTTCAAAATCTAAAATAATGGTATTCACTCATGAAAAAATATATAATTAGTTCAATCGTACGTGCTAGATAAGATATAACATAATATACTAGCATCCATAGCTAGCATGAAATAGTGTTTGTAGGTCTGATGAGTTGTACCGTCCCTAATAATTAATGGATCAATAGGCAAATCGCTCTCACTAGTGGAGTAGAGAATGGATTTAATGAGGTGGCAATCTTCTATTCCTTAGATTATTATTATTTCATACGAGTTGATCACAAGATGTTCAAACAATGGAAAGAGTATAGCCCACTAGATGTGTTTGGCCATGAAAAGAAAACAAGTACAATTGATAAAATATGTGTATGTATAGCACACAAAAGCGCAGATAAATTAAAAAGGCATAAACTATTCAGTAGTTCGTTTTCTTTTATACTACTACTAAGAATATAAAAGAACAAGTGGAAAGCGTTAGAAACTATACATGAAACCAACCCTGGAACCCTAGAAAAATAAAAGCACTTTGATAAGCTTTGGATTATTATGAAGGTGTTTCGTATGATGGTGGTGGGGTTCTACTTTTGTGATTAGGGACATCTTTTCTGGCAAAATTTTTAAAATTACAAAGGATAAAGAAAAGAAATTGTATTTGTATTCTTTTTCCGTACGAGTTATGATTTCTCATCAAATAACTATTCATCTATCGTATTTAAATGTTAATAGAGGAAAAAAAACCTTATGAAAAAATGGTGATTAAATTCTATGTTGTTTAATAAGAAGTTAGAATAAATCAATGAATAGTTTTGGTTCTATTGAAAATACCGATATAAGTGAAGACTCAATTTTTTTTTAATACGAAAAAAAACTTTTCTAGCTGAAATAATAGTGACAATTCTAGTTAATGTGTAACCTTACATTTTATTTATTATTAATAAATTCTTATTAAAAGATAAATTCTATAAAAATTACATTCAAATATCAAATGATAAATACATGTAAATTGCCACAATATTTTATGCAAAATAAAAATATGTAAAAGCACAAGTCAAAAAAGGAGGATTATGGGACAGCAAATTTCCACCAGGTTGGGTTTTTAATGAAGACAAACAATGATTTTGGTTGGAAAAGCAGGGTCCAAACTCGCAGAAGATCAGTGTTCAGTGCTCTCGTATCACACATACATTACTTTAAAGAAAAAGAAAAAAAGAAAGAAAGAAAGAAAGATAAAATTGTAGCATTATTTTAGCCCCCTAGTGATTGGATGTATTATATGTCAGTAGTGCCATCGGGATGAGTTTTATTGAGAGGTCCCCTTTGTTCATAGCTTTTACACACAAACCCAAATCTCGTCTTTGGATCTTCCCTCCCAGAATGACTATTTCACCTTGACTGACACCGCTTCTCCATACTTTCTTTGCTTCCTTAGCGAAACTCCGAAACACGCATGTTCTTAATTCTACAGTTTTATAACGGGACATTCATAGATAGATAGATAGATTGACACTATAGCTTACCATAAACAATGCCAACAATAGCAAAAATGCATAATTTAATAATGATCACAGGTTAGCCTCTTATAATCATGTATAACCAAAAAATTATATATATCGGTTCATCATGAATTAGATTAATTCCAATCATACATGTAAGGTGATTAGGAGGAAGGGTTGATAGCGTAATGGAGCCCAAGTTCTGGCTTTGAAGAGTTAAACTTCTCAAGTGGTCACTTGACTAAAGTCTAGAGGGTAAGTTGGACAGAGAACGTTCTGCTCTGCCTTCACGCAACGCGCAGCACTACCGCAAGTTATAGCGTTTTTGGTTTATGTCAATATTTTCTATTTTTCATTATTTCCAACAGCAACGATTTTCCAAAGTGAAGAGATTTTCTGTGCTTCTTTTTTACAGGGAAAATAACACAATCTTTAGAAAATAAAATTAGCTTATCTACTTTTTGATGTCTCAAATTTGAAATTTGTTTCTAGGCCCAATTCAAGAGGGCCGGGCCCAAAAACTAAAAATACTTTTTCAGCCCAATAGGTGAATTGAAGCTAAAAGTAAATCTGAAAAGTCGGTCGGTCGGTCATATGGTGTCAGAAAAAATATATTTATAAAAGATATGAAAAAACAAAAAAAATACTCCACACTTGCTTCTAATAAATTTGAGTGATGCTATACTAAAGATAATATTAAATATGAGTCCTTCAACACGTACATCAAAAAATATATAAGTTTGTGTTTTAATATTAGTAATGTTTGTACACTTAATTAAGTATAATTGAGAATAATATCTATAAGTTTGTAATGTTTGTGCATTAATAAGATTAAAGTTTGTGCATTATTAATAGTATATGTACGGGTGTATAAAATTGNATTACTTGGTTGGTTTTAAGCAATTCACCACTTGGTTAGTTTAAGTAAAGTCTTAGCATTGAATCTAATGGACAATTAAAAAAATTATTGATGGAAGAGTTTTATTCCATAGCAAATCGACATGCATGGTTTTAAACAGATTAAGTAAAGTCCAGTGAATTTTAGATGCGAGTCATAGTGAATTGACATAGGTCAAGTCAAATTAGATGGAATCTAGTAAACTTTAAATATTAGTAATTTTGGGAAAAAAAAATATTATTACAAATAGTATATATATATATATGAAGAAAAAAAGCCGAAAGCGTAAAGCCAGCTCATATAGTTTGGAAGCACTTCTATTATTAATTCCGAGTTCCGACTAGTAGTTTTTATCTCGCTCCCCTCTTGGTCTCTCCTCTTCCCATGGAAAATGTGACTTCTGTGTACGTTTGTTTCTAAGTGTAACAACAGTACGGATATTTGAGCCAAACGGAACTGAGATATTTCAAGGGGATAAGACTGTTTTGAGTACCGACAATACCCTTTGGAAAGGAAAAAAAATATATCTTATAACACACACTTGCTAGTTCCTGCTACTGTTCGTTTGTTCTCTACCTCTTCTTCGCTTACTTCCGCGTGTTCTGTGCTGAAATCCTGCAAGGATGAGTAAACAAGACAACATGATGAAAATTCAGGTTCACACTTCTTACTACTTACTAATCTTTAGTCTCATGTACTTGTTTTATTTTTAAGCTAAAGTAGTTAACGAAAAATCTGTCTCTCTTTTGTGTGTGTGTGTGTGTTTTGTCTTTTTCTTATTTGGTTTTCTGGAGTGATGTCCTGGGCTTATGTTAACTGATTTGTGTTCATTTCATTTCCCCTACGCAGAGTTGTATTCTGAAGGTTAATATCCACTGCGATGGCTGTGAGCAGAAAGTAAAGAAACTGCTTCAGAAAATTGACGGTACATTTCTTAATTAGCATTCCTGTCTTGCCCTTTTTGCTTTTCCCCCTTCTCCTTTTTCAAATTTTTCATCTGGAAGTTAAATTTGCCTCACATCTCTCAACTTGGTTCTAGCCTCGCATTTCAACTTTAATTTTGGTCCAAACTTGGCATTTCAACTTTAATTTTGGTCCCAAGCCTCACATCTCAACTTCACCGTGCCACCCTTCCAAGTCCCCAAGCTACTTCATTGTAAAGTAAGTTAGTTTCCTGTGTTGAATTTTGCGGTTGCAGGGGTGTATTCTGTGAACATAGATGCGGATCAGGGGAAGGTGGTGGTGTCAGGGCACGTAGATCCAGCGAAGCTCATAAAGAAGCTGAAGGGATCAGGGAAACACGCTGAGGTGTGGGGCGGTCAGAGAGGCGTGGCCATGTTCAACCAGAACTACCCAACGCACCCTCAGTTCAAGAACCTGCAGATCGGTCCCGCCAAAGGGGGAGGCGGAAACAACAAGCAGCCCCACAATCAGAAGGGCCAGAAAGGCGGAGGCGGCGGGGGCGGGGGCGGGGGCGGTGGTGGTCAGCTGGCGCACTTCCAAAACACGAAGGGGGGAAAGGACCAACATCATCACAAGGCCCCCCCGTCCAAGGACCAGAAATCCGTCAAATTCAACTTAGATGACGATGGCCTCGACGAGTTTTACGGGAGCGACGACGGCCTTGACGACTTTGACGAGTTTGACGAGGATGGCGACTTTGATGATGATTATGATGAGGAGGACGAAGAGGGAGAAGACTATGGACATGGACATGGCCATCCTGCTATGCAGCAGATGATGATGATGGGGAACGGCCGTGGGCCCGGTGGCATCATGAGCGGGCCTCCCATGAAAGGGAATAACGGTGGTGGTGGGGGGGCCAAGAAGGGAGGCGATGTCATTGATCTACCAATGCAGATGAAGGGCAAAGGCGGAAATTTCAACGAGGGTAAAAATGGAAATGCGGGAAAGAAAGGCAAAGGGGGAGATGGGGGTAAAAGCGGCAAGGGCGGAAAGCAGCAGCATAATAATAATGGGAATGGAGACAAGAAAAAGAAGGGTGGCAAAGCAAAAAGTGGTGGGAATGGTGGCTTTCTTGTCCGGTTCCTAGGGCTTGGCAAAAAGAGCAAGGGCAACAAGGGCGGATCAACAACCGACACAGCAAGCAAGAGCAAAAGCGGCAATGGCAACAGCGGAAGCAGCAAGGGCAAGGATGGAAAGAAGAATAGTGGTGGGAAATTGGACAAAGTTGACTTCGACTTTGGAGATTTCGATTTTGCCCCTCCTAGTGGCAAGAATGGCAAGGGCGGTGGAGGCAAGGGCAATAATAACAACCATGGTCATCATGGTGGTGGTAATAATGGCAACATGGGCCAGATGGGCCAAATGAGGAATATTCCAGCGGTGCAAGGGTTACCGGCCACGGCAGCGATGAACGGTGGCTACTACCAAGGGATGCAGATGCAGCAGCCTAACAACCCGTACAACATGCATCAACAACAGCAACAACAATTGCAGCAGCAACAACAACAACAGTACTTGGCCATGATGATGCAACAGCAACAGCAACAGCAACAGCAGCAAGCAAACATGAACATGTACCCGCCACCACATATGATGTATGGGAGGCCGCACCCATCCATGAACTACATGCCACCGCCACCAATGCCTTCGCACCCCATGGCGGATCCAATCACGCATGTTTTCAGTGATGAGAACACCGAGAGCTGCGTCATCATGTAAAAAGGAAAAATTACTAGTTTTTCTCTTCATTAGGTCTTCTCCGTTGTCATTTCGCTAGTCTCTGTTTAGGTGGGGTTCAAATTAAATTTTGTTGTAGTGTTTAGAGGGAAAATGTGCAAGATTTTTAGGGAGATATAATTTGGTGGTAACTTATGGTGTTTTGTTTATATTATTATTAATTTTGGTCCGTGTCCCGCGCGTGAAAACAACGTTGGGATAGGGAGTGGGACACGCTGCTGCCCCGCAAGGCAGCGACAAGCCTCTCACATGGCCCTTTTGCTTCAAAATTAAATGGAGCCATGTGACCCATGAAAAATCCCAATGCTCTATTGTCTACATAGCCATATATTATGTGGGCCTGTTTTTTTTTACTCTCAATGAATGTAATATTTTTAAGGTAAAAAAAGAATATATATAGGTGATAAGTTTGAATGTTTCTGTTCAAATTTCAACGTAAAGAATGTTTATTTTTATTCTATAATCATATAATCAAAAAGATATTATTTAATATGGATTTTCTTGAAGCGCGATGATGAAATCAAATGTGTGTGAAATATGCTTCCGCGGTTCTGGAGCAATTTTTGTGTGCACCCAATGATCATAACAGTCTAAATGCCAATTAAAGATAAGGAGGTTTTAGGTAATTTTAGTCAGAATGAATATATTACTTAAGAATTGAGTTTCTTTATCATTTTATACTTAAGCTCGTTGCGCGGAACATAATTTGCTTGTGAAATCATTGTAGAAGAGGGGTTGGTTAGACATTTCTCGGGGATCAATGTAATTTTGTTAAGAGGTTAACTCGGATTAGCTTCACTTATCCTTGCATGCTTTGGGTGATGGTTGGCGTGTTACTGCATCACCCTTTACTCGTGCCCTTACAGACCTAAGTCATATCTTGCATGTACCTTATTGGGCCACTTCGAGTGTGTGCGTGTGTGTGGGGGGGGGGGGTGTTATCCCGTGACAATTTTACGTTTGAACATACTAAAATTTAATGCTCTATATGTTTCGAGTATTATTGTTTAATGAGTTTTGATACCTTGTTGAATCAAGCATTTATAAGCTATAGTTTCTTATACTTTTTTAGGACTGCATTTAGCACAAAGTCCATATTCATTATAGGAGTCATGGCCAAATTTAACTACTAATCTCTCTCAATGTCAGTCAAGAAATTACATGACTAGATTTTGATACCACTTAATGGATTAAAGGCCAAAATTTAATTGTTAGCATGAGTGCAACTTTTTCTTTTTTTGTTATAGTTTCTTAGAACTGCATTTAGCATGAGAAATTGCATCCATCATAATCATTATAGATCGAATGATAAATTAAGCTCATTGAATTTTAAGGTAACGTTGACCAAATTAAACTAACAAATGACATTTATTAATAAATCAAAAAAGTAAATTTTTTATTGAAAACTAAAGCTTTCAGAATTTTAATATATTGAATACATTGCTAGCTTTTTTTTTAAAAAAATAATAATAAGCTGTCATAATTAAAATTATTTATAGCCGTATTTTTCGTAAATTGACTACTCAGGACATCTCTTTGAAAAATTAGTAGCTCCACTTGCTGGTAGTGCTAGCTGACATCTTACCTAAAAATTTCATTATCATACATACACATTTGCCCTTGAACCGTACATGGGCCAGACTTTTGTCGCATTCTTACAATAATAATTGAACACAAAGCAAAAGCAAAACCAAAAACAAGTACTTAACCGCCAAGAAAAACAAAATTCTTGGCGGTGGTAATAATAAGTAGAAGTCGCAATTCTAGTATATATGACAGCAATAATTGGTTGTGGTGCAGTGTGCAAATTGAATAGTTACAAAAGAATGAGTTTGCGGCAAATGTGGAAAGCTTTATTTAAATGGGCTGTGGGTGGGGAAGGGTGATGGACGGTGCCGCAAAACCCAAGATCGAAGAATGCTTATGGCGGTACCTCTAATTACCTCTTCTATTTACATCTTTTTTAATCTTTTATTCTATAATTTGATGCGACTCTATCCACTAAAACAAATAGGGAAAACAAACACAAAATTAATTGGATACACCCAAAATCTGTCACTCGTATTGCCACAAACTTTAATATACGAAAAACATGAAAAAAAAGTGCATATCTCATACCAAAATAAAAAAATGCGACTAAACGAAAAAACGTTACTTGAGTTTTCACTCGCTTCAACCCTCTTTTTCCTCGATTCTTCATGCAGTCCTCTTCTCCCTCTTCATTTTTCTTCATTTTTTTTAGAATCATTATCACGCATCGTTATATGTTATTCATTTTTAATGTCCATCATGTTGTTAATGTTTGTGCACTTATATTGTTAAAGTTTGTGTACTGTTGTTTTAGAAGTGTGTGGACTGGTATTGTTCACATGATAATATGTTTTTCACGTTATTAATGTTTGTGCACTCATGTTGTTAATGTTTGTACATGGACATTGTTAAAGTTTGTGCACTGTTGTTTTAGAAGTTTGTGTACTAAAATTGTTCACATGATAATGTGCTTTTAATATTGTTAATGTTTGTGCACTCATGTTGTTAATGTTTGTGCAATTACACTGTGAAGTTTATGCACTGTTGTTTTTGAAGTGTGTGCACTGAAATTGTTTACAGGATAATATATGTTTTTTTTATGTTGTTAATATTTGTGCACCTACGTTGTTAAAGTTTGTTTATTGAAATTGTTCGTAGGATAATATGTGTTTTTAATGTTGTTAATGTTTGTGCATCCATGTTATTAATCTTTGTGCGCTTATATTGTTAAAGTTTGTGCACTAAAATTGTTCACAGGATAATATGTGTTTTTCATGTTATTAATGTTTGTGCACTGAAATTATTTCCCTTTGTGAATATTAGTGTGGGTGTCATGGGTGTGAAAGGAGATTGAGAAATATGTGGGTGAGTGTGGGGGTCGTGGGTGTGGAAGAAGGTTACATGGGTAAGTGTGGAGCGTTTATGTTGTGGGTGACAGTACGATGAAGGGTAAGGGGTATGCATGTAGCACTACTCAAACAAACACAACAGTAGCACTAAGCTAGCACTCAACTAATGAATAGTTTTACCATTGATTGGTCATTATGTTGTGTTAGGACCTCTATTAAATTGGGCCCAACACTTATCTTTTTTATTATCTTATCTATTATTATCTTATTTAAAAAAGGAGTGAATCAAATCAGGTTTGATTTGGATTTATTAAAGATTTAAAATCTTTATTTATATTTATTGTGAAGAAGGATGTATATAACATAACGCATAGATGCACAGAAAATACAATATACAACACCATCAGCGTAGTGTTTTCATTGGAGATATTTTGGCTGATATTTGTTGATTACTATTTATTACTTCGTTTTCAATGCGAATTCAGTCACTTGTTTCAAAAATTGTGGGCATTCATTTGGTAACCTCAAAATATTTTTATCTCTTCTTTGGTTGTATTACTTTTACCTTGTGTGAGTCTTTTGAGCATGTTTCTCTGTTATTTATTTCACACTTTTAATACTGAGTAAACATTTGTCTTTGAGATTCCTTTCATGAAACTCTTTTATTGTACTCATTAATATTTCATAACAGAATTTTTCTAAATTATATCCTGTAATTTTTTGTTTCTATAATTTGGGATTTTCCACTTTAAGGTTTAAAGTGGGTTTTTAACTACCCTTCCCTATATGAGGTGGAAAAGAGAAAAAAAGAAGCATATATGATAGTTGATAGGACATGTCTGCATCACAAGCCTACCATTTTAGAACCAATTGTCTGAATCACATCAAAATTTGATTTAACAGTAGAAGTTATCCTCCATTTGATAATTTTAATGGTAAAGTAACATTTCTTAAAACCGAAGTTCATAAAAGTAAAGCAATAGCAAAAACTAAAAAAGCTATGCATTTTATGGGGTTGATAAATAATTAGTAATAAGTATAATCCCAGCAAACATGCATTTTGATCATTCAATTTTTGCCGTGAACTACTACTAATTGTGTAACATCCCGCTTTTTCCCCTTAGCAAAGATTTCATAAATTAAATAGGGAAACAATCCTTCGCCCAAGCCTTTGGATTAAAAGTGCCTGCAGGAATAATTCTGCTCGTTTTCTTCAAATTCTACAGATACTGAAGCAAATCCTTTTTTTGTCATCCGAGCATAACTATTGGTCTAAGGTATCTATAAAATATACGGTTACGGAGGAAAGTTCACAAATACCTTAGATCAACTCAAATCATTGTCTTCGACTACCCGTACGCGGAATACCGCAACAGCAAACGACCAAACACGATCAAACATAATCACAATTTGGTCCTAAAGGGAAGGAGCAGGTTAAACCACTAAAGATATAAATTCTTAGGTTAAATGTCTGTAGAATAAATTCTACTCAGTTTCGGGAAATTCTGTTGACACTAGAATGAACCATTTCTGTCGTCTGAACACAACCGCGCGTCTAAAGTATCCGTAAAAGGTACGGCTACAGACGAGAATTTATAAATACGTAAATGACCCTAAGATATTACTTAGGAAAAATTAGAGGATCACAAAGACGTGATCAGAATATTTTTAGAACAGCCGTACGCGGAGTACCGGGACCGGAAACGCCAAAAACCTGATCAAAATTGATCTGCCGGAGCCCGTTAATTCTTGGCCACAAAAGTGGCCAAGACACAAGAGGAAATCACGGCTAGGAGGCTGCCCAAGTGGGGTCAAAGGAGTCAAATGGATGGCTAGTCATTAAATGACTCATGAAAATGACATTTCATGTAAAGACAAAATAAGGGCATTTTGGGAATTTTGCCCCAAGGGCAAAATTGGAAAGCAAATTTCGTCCAAGAGGTCTATAAATACCCCCTCAAATCAGAAATTTGGTGCAAAAATTGGAAAACCTAGCCAAAGCTCTGTCCGATTACACAATCGACTGTTATTTAGTCAAAACAGAGACCTAGACACTTCCTGTACACAACCTAGTTTCTATTCTTCAGAAATCCCCTAACCTAAGCCCACAGAGAACCCTCAAAATCCTGGGAGAAAGCTTGAGAGATTAAGCCCAAGAGGAACTAGGAAGCATCGTCGTTGGAAACAAAGCCAAGGAAGCAGCAGAAACCGTCGTCGGACGCAAAAACGTGGGTAAACCGACATAATCACTGTCTATGTGATTTAGGATGTGTTGAGATATGTTTTGTGTTAGAAATACATGCGGTTAGGATGCCTTTTATGGAACTTTGATATACATATGTTGTTGATGATTGTCTGGATTGGTTGTTGTTGTCTGTGCTTCTGTCAGAAGTTAGGAAAGCCTAAGCAGTAAACGGAACTATATCACGTTTTTATCAAGAACTGTATGCTGGGATTTTTATCTTGAAAAACTAATTTTATTTTTGAATTCTACACGAAATTTTGAGTGGGGATGCCAAGTTTTATAATTTTTGGAGTCCCCGATGAATTTCTCAGCAAACAGACAGAAAACGGGATTTTTATGAAAAAGGGCAAAACGGGAATTTCACATCTTGGGACTGAAAAACTGGGTTTGTTTTCAGAAAATATGGGTTTAGAACTATCAAAAACATTAAGGGCAAGTCTTGAGTCCATCGGGTTTTTGAGAACAAAAATTCCAAAGAAAACATGACGTTTACGGGGGCGAAACGGTAATTTTGGAAAAAGGGGCAAGCTGAAATTTCGTGGAACTGGGAATGAAATCTGACTTTTCAATCATGAAAAATGATCTTAGGGCTATCAAAAACCTTGGGGGTAAGGTCTTGGACCTCTCCGGTTTCTGATTGCTATTTTCTGACAGAAACCAGACGTCTGTCTTACTAGTTACTAGTTTGATGTTTGTTTATGTTCAAGAAAGGTTGGAGCATGAATTTATGTTCTTTATATATGTTGAAATTGATGAGGAAAGTAAGTTTCTTATTATTGTTAGAAATTGATGATTTATGTTAAGGATATGTTTAAACACGAGATGTTGAGCTATGTATGTTTTATGTGTTATGTGCTACATGAATATATGAATATGTGCCAGATGTGCTATGTGCTTCATGAGGTAGTTGATAGGAAATGATGAGATTTATGATGGGACTGATTTTTAGAACATGAAAGTATGTTAATTCTTATGAACTAAGGATTTATGTTTAAGGCATATGAAGTGTGTCTGGAATGAACTGTATTGACGAACTGTATTGATGAATGTTTATGTGATTATGTGTCATGGAAATGGTTTTACAAAAGGAAAGGAAAAAGGGAAAGGAAAGGGAAAGGTATCGGGCATGGCGTCTGTAACAACCCGACTTTTTCCTTCGAATTAAAATGCTATTTAAGGCAAAATAAAAAATATAATAATAAGGAAAAGGCAAGATAAAATGAACTAAAATTCAAATATTAATTCCATNAAGGTAGAGAACAGATGACTTAGTTAATGAAGAATAGTTTCCCCCAGTCACCTAGTAAATTAGATAAAGCTGCTCAGGCTTAGCATGGAATTTAATAAATGGTAGGTATATAGTATAACTGTGACACCTAGAGACCCCTGAGCGGCGGAATCATAATTGAGTTTAAAATAAGTAGCAAAACCAGAGGTTACCCACTGAGAACGCAATGTTCTCATCCCCCACTCCTTTATGGTTTTAGGCGAGTACGACAAGGACAAAGAAGACGTCAAAGCAGTGCGAGTAGTACGAGGAGGGAAGAGAGGAGCTGCAAGAGAAAGAACCCTCCCAAGGGAGGACAGCTGAAGATCAGATGATTAGCTAGTAGATGATACATGTGTACTTGTACTTCTATGTGATAATTGTACTTAATACTTATAATACTATTTATGCATTGCTGATGAATATATGATGGACCGTTGTTTGTTATCTTTGCCTATATTAGTTATGCCTTTATTTACAGTTAAAGATGTTATATTTCCACTCGCCATATATACTCCGATGCTATAAAGGCTCCTAATTTACGCTATGTCACGTATAAAGAAAGTTGCAAATTGGTCCATATTTTGAGTAACAATATTTTCTGACATACATACACGGGACTAAGTAATCCCCACCAAAGCAGATAACAACCTAGTGAGCATTGTTTGCGACGTACGCGTAAACAGTTAGCTAGGGTGTTTCAAATTGCATCCCATTAATAATTGCAATATCATATGCCTCTATGTTTGATGGCTCGTACCATTAAACACGCATGCACTTTCATTCAATCAAGATTGTGTTTAGGATAGCATATATAGTACGCGGCAATGATTTCTACCATGATTGATAGCAAAGCGTATACTAGTGTGGAACTTCAGTGATACATGAAGTACGAAAAGTATCGGCCTTCTCGTTAAACCAAGGAAACAAAGGAAAAAGGAAAAAGCAAAACGAAGAGAAAAGAAAACGAAAAAAGAAGAAAGAAATTAAAGGGAAAGAAAGGGAAGAAATATAATAAGACAAGAATGACCGAAAGAGAATACTCAAGTCAGGGTTTAAGACTGAAAAAACACCCAATACTTACATATATATAAATTCATTACAAGATATTCACACTAACTTACCACTAGTAACCCTGACCTCAATATGAATATCATATGAGAGTTTTAAAGATGAATGAACACGATGATGATGATGGCAATGTTGTACTTGATTTGATGGAGATGGTCCTTACAAAAACCACTTTGACACTCAAGCTAGTATGTGGATTATATGTGGTGATTATGAGATAGATAACGTATCAGAGCATGAATGATATTCATGCTTATATATTGAAATTCACACTCAAATCATCTTATCATGAGGGTCCACTCCAAGTTACTTAGGTACTATATCCTATACTTTAAAGTCATTAAACCTACTGGTCATCACATTGGCAAGGGGTGGTAGGGTGTGGCAGTGGCTAGTGGGTGGTGGAGAGAGTGTAGAATGAGGAAGAAGGGGAGAATATCATATTTAAAGACGCAATGAACATTATTGGGGGATTTCTCTGCCAATAAGCTTAACAAATCCAATGGTAATCCCAAAAATGAAATGCAACGGTTCGTCTTCTTATGAATGGCTAGGTTCTATTCACGTGAGGGAGTAGCTTCGATGTCCCTTTTCAGCATCAAATGCATATTTAACCAAAAGTAAAACAGCCTATACATATGTGATTTGGAATTTAGAACGGATAATCTAGTTATTCAGTGGTGATAACTTCATCTCCACGTGTATATATATATATATATATATATATATATATATATATGTATGTATGTATATATGTGTGTGTGTGTGTGAATTTTGAACTCGATCGATCCAAATAGTTATGACATGAACCTCATAAAATAAGATAGCACGCGGTTCCTAAACCCAATATTGCATCTAACTAACCAACAACGAATCAAATTTATCATTACTCGATCGGATCTCATGATAACTCAATTATATATCAAGTCAATATCCCAGTCCTGCAGAGAAGGGTATATCCGTGTCGGGAAGCCACGTGTCCCCAAGGGTAAGATTGAGGACAGTGAAGCTCTGAGCCAGAGTAGCATTCAAGAGGTTGTACCCTCGCCATTTCACCCTGTTGCTGGTGCTAGCACCAGGTCCATTGTTGTCAAACCCACCATAGTAGAGAGTGTCTAAGCCAATAGTGTCGTTCCACTCCAACCATCCAGCGGGATGAATCAGATCCCCAATGTACGACTGCATATACACAGTCCTCGAATACTCCTTCCACGGCCTACCCAGATAATTAGGGGTCGAGTTCAGATCCCCCGAAGTAGCCAGGCTGGGCGCCGCATCGATCTTGCAGTTTTGTATTGAAATCCCGGTGTTCTGGTTGGGATCCGTTCGCCCTTGCGCCGTCACAGCGTTCTTCTGACTTGCCAGCGGCTTTCTGGAGTAGATGTTGCAACTTTGGAAGACCACCGCAGGATTGCCGAAGATGAAATCCACGGTGCCGTAGACGTCACATTCTCTGTGGAACTTCCTCAGAGAGTGGACGTAGAGGGTGTCTTGGTATCCTTCAAAACTGCACCGATAGAACATGGAGAGGTCTGCGTTGTTCCTCACAGCCACCTTTTGCTTCTTTGGGCCAGCTGTGTTTCTGAATGTTACATCCACTACAATAAATCTCTCTCCGGAGACAATGGTCATGCATGCCATCCATTTGACCCACCACAGGTCATTGAATTATCTGATATCCCACCATGCATTAGATAGTCTTGCATGCCATCCATTTGACCCACTACAGGTCATTGAATTGTTTGTATATATTAAATGGTCATACATGTCATCATTTCATCATGCCGCCATAGGTCGCTGAATTATCTCGTATATATTAAATGGTCACACAAGTCCATAATTTCGTTTCGACATTCTGTGATAAAGGTAATATTTAATTTAAATAAAATAGTATGCATAAAGAAGAAAAGATAGTAACTTTTAATCAATCAATCTTGAGAATTACTTAACGAAAGTATTTTTACCTAACTCATTCAAATTGGACCAATAAGGAATAGAATATGAGATTAGAGATCTATATATGCTTACCTTAAATGCAGAGAATAATAGAATATTGAAGCGATGATAATTCATGTTAAGTCATGTCTGAACGAATTCCATGGCTGTAGTAGAATCAGAAACGAAACTATAGCAAAATAATGGGGCTCAACATCCTGAAAGTTTTAACATATATGCACATACTAAAAAACAATGCCATAGTTAATAAATTAATGTAAGTAGAAAATAGTTTCAGTTAGAAAGGGAGCAAACATTAAATAGTATAAAAAAATTAACGTAATGTGAATTTATGTAATAACGAAATTGTAGCTACCTTGTCGGTGGACATGACTTGACCCAATGCTCTTCTTAACCTTTTTTAATTTTTTGAGAAAATACAAAATAACTAAAAGAGAATGAAATCAGAGAACTTAAACTTCAATTGCATTTGCATGGAAGGAAACACTAAGAAATGGAAAACATGTAGGAAAAAAAGAATCAAAATTAAGAAAGAAAGCTTGCAATATTACAAATACTTGTAAAGAAACTAGTATTTACTCAAAATCAAAAATCTAAAGTCATCTTACCTCCACAAGGATTTCAAACTCACAAAATTGTCATCAAAGCGCTAATTACGTCACATCTAATTTCTGCTCACTCATTGTAGCTACTACAACACCTAATAAAAAAAACTAATCAAAAACATTAATTGAATCATCAAATCATATATTAGTTAATCATGCCTGTCAACCATTTAACCCACCACAAATCATTTGAATTATCCAACCATAATATAGATGGTCATGCATGGCATCCATTTGACCTACCACAGGTCATTGAATTATCCAACCATAAATTAGATAGTCTTCCATGCCATCCATTTGACTCACCACAAGTCATTGAACTATCTGATATCCCACCATGCATTAGATGGTCCTGCATGCCATCCATTTGACCCACCACAGGTCATTGAATTATCCAACCATATATTACAGGGTCATGCATGTCATCCATTTGACCCACCACAGGTCATTGAATTATCCAACTATATATTAGATGGTCATGCATGTCATCCATTTGACGCACCACAGGTCATTGAATTATCCAACCATATATTAGATGTGCATGCATGCCATCCATTTTACCCACCACAGGTCATTGAATTATCTGATATCCCACCATGCGTTCGATGGTCATGCATGTCATCCATTTGACCCACCATAGGTCATTGGATTATCCAACTATATATTAGATGGTCATGCATGCCATCCATTTGACCCACCACAGGTCATTGAATTATCCGATATTCCACCATATCTTAGATGGTCATGCATGTCATCCATTTGACGCACCACAGGTCATTGAATTATCCAACCATATATTAGATGGTCATGCATGCCATCCATTTGACCCACCACAGGTCATTGAATTATCCGATATCCCACCATGCATTCGATGGTCATGCATGTCATCCATTTGACCCACCATAGGTCATTGAATTATCGAACTATATATTAGATGGTCATGCATGCCATCCATTTGACCCACCACAAGTCATTGAGTTATCCGATATCCCACCATGCATCTGATGGTCATGCATGTCATCCATATGACCCACCACTGGTCATTGAATTATCCGATATCCTACCATATTTTAGATGGTCATGCATGCCACCCATTTGACCCACCACAGGTTATTGAATTATCCGAAATCCCACCAGCAATTAGATGGTCATGCATGTCATTCATTTGACCTACCACAGGTCATTGAATTATTCGATATCCCACCATGCATTAGATGGTCATGCATGCCGTCCATTTGACCCACCACAGGTCATTGAATTATCCGATATCCCACCATGCATCAGATGGTCATGCATGTCGTCCATTTGACCCACCACAGGTCATTGAATTATCCAACTATATATTAGATGGTCACGCATGCCATCCCTTTGACCTACCACAAGTCAATGAATTATTCGATATCCCACCATGCATCAGATGGTCATGCATGTCATCCATATGACCCACCACAGGTCATTGTGTTATTTGATATCCCACCATATTTTAGATGGTCATGCATGCCATCCATTTGACCCAGCACCGGTTATTGAATTATCCAACCATATATTAGATGGTCATGCATGCCATCCGATTGACCTAACACCGGTCATTGAATTATCCAACCATATATTAGATCATCATGCATGCCATCCATTTTACCCACCACAGGTCATTGAATTATTCGATATCCCACCATGCATTAGATGGTCATGCATGCCATCCGTTTGACCCACCACAGGTCATTGAATTATCCAACCATATATTAGATGGTCATGCATGTCATCCATTTGACCCACCACAGGTCATTGAATTATCCGATATCCCACCATGCATTATGAAACACCCTAGCTAACTGTTTACCCGTACGCAATAAACAAAGCTTACTAGGTTGTTTTCTATCTGATCGGAATACCTTAGTCCATTGTTATCTTTCGAAAATAGTTGTTTAAGAAAATAAGGACCGATTTTAAACTTTTCATTTACATTGCATAATTACTAAAATAGAGCCATGCGTCAGAAAGAACCATATAACAAAGCGTATAACCGTAAGATAATAAGGCATCCAATACATATCCAGGTGGTCCATCAGACAAAGTCACATAGTTATATGTACAATAGGTAAGAAATACATCACATGTACATAAACTAAAATACTGAATACATAACTCAGAGTACATAACATCAAAATACAAGGGCCATGTCCTTGGCAAAAATCTAAACATCGATCCATCCGTAAGCTCATATCCTGTCATCGCCGCTCAAAGCTCTGTTGGCGGCTCGTCAGCGTCCTCAAAGTAGGACT
The DNA here is from genome assembly GCA_003254905.1 of Nissolia schottii. Classification (NCBI taxonomy): domain Eukaryota; kingdom Viridiplantae; phylum Streptophyta; class Magnoliopsida; order Fabales; family Fabaceae; genus Nissolia; species Nissolia schottii. The sequence continues at coordinate 18,148 of QANU01046775.1, read as the reverse complement.
CATCATCAGTACCTGAAGTCATAAAGCAGTGGGAATGAGAACGGTAGGTTCTCAGTGGAAATAACTTTAGTTCCTGAGTCTCGTATCAGATTAGGTCGGACTTCAGGCCGCTCAAAGATCTCTAAGTGAACATGCATTACTAAATATCCTACTGTTTATTTTCTGGCCTAAGTTCTGAACAGCTTTATCTACATTACTATGTGATAAGGAACTATTCTTGCTTACTACGTTCTCGTGCTGATTAACATTCCGTGAGTATACATAACCGTCTCGAGCGGGCTCTTGACGGTACTAACATAACAGCAGAACTATACATTCAAACGTTCATGTATAACAGAATCATCAGAGTATGCATAATAGAGTCACCAGAATATACATGACAGAATCATCGGAATAAACATGCTGGATACATGCCTAACAGAATGTACATGTGCATAACAGTATATGACAGCAGAACCCTGCATAACAGCACAACCTGCTTTGGAATATGTGTTATTCCCACCATAGTAATGTCCTCTGTTAACATTAGTATGACGGAATAACCTCGCACCCTCAGTGTAGGCCCTGTCTGGACCTTCCTGCAGTGGGCTTCTGAAACACCCTAGCTAACTGTTTACCCGTACGTAGTAAACAAAGCTTACTAGGTTGTTGTCTACTTGGTCGGAATACCTTAGTCCATAGTTATCTTTTGAAAATAATCGTTGCTCAAGAAAATAAGAACCCATTTTAAACTTTTGCTTGTATCACATCAATACTAAAATAGAGTCATGCGTTGGAATAAAACAAATATAACAATACGGATAACATTATCATAATTAGAATCTGTAATATACATCCAGTGGGTCCACCATACAAGGTCACATAGTATAAGATATACATAATATGTACATAGATCAACATATCAAATACATAATCCAGAATACACAACATCAAAATACAAGGACTACTGGAATGCTACTCAGTATGTGATAAGTGTCCAATTTACACAAAATTGACATATCAAAATGGCACTTATCTGTTATGTTTTTAAACGAATTATCTAATGAATTCCCTTTATTTTGTAGGATTTATAATATATTTTGGAGATGGATGCAAGTAGATTAATTGAAGAATAATCCCATGAAGAATGGAAGAAAAAGGCAGAATTGGAAAAAAGCTTAAAAAGAAGATTCTGGACGAAGGCGTCGCTCAGCGAAGTACACAGCACCGCTCAGCGCCTACGAAAGAATCGCTCAGCGAGGTTACCTGTATCGCTCAGCGAACGTAGGTCGGCAAGCCACTTGCGCCGGCGCAATAAATGCGCCAGCTGGAGCCAGCCTGGCGCCGCCATCCACGTCAGCCGCCGCCCTGCAAAAGCTGCCGAGCATTAAATGAAACCGCGTAAAAGTACGATCGCTCAGCGATAAAGCGCCGCCGCCCAGCGATTAAGAGTTAATCGCTCAGCGATGCTACCCAAACCGCTGAGCGACAGACCCCAAATTTTGCCTATAAATAGAGGAGGCCGAGACCACTTCGAAACCATCCTCTCTTCCCCCTCCAAACACCATTCTTTACACATTTTGTTTTACTTTAAAAGCTTAGTTTAGTTTAGGTTAGGTTAGGAGCAAAGACGAGGCTTGTGAAGGAGCCGGAGATCAAGGAAGCTTGGCGAAGCTATGGCCATGATAGCGTAAGGACGTGTCATGGTGAGTGCCTAAACCTTGCCTCCGAGATTCTCTTGTAAGATGGGTTCCTAACCCTCTTTTTGTTGGGATTTTGATTACTATTGTAGTTTGCTTGTATCCACGTAACTATTACATATGAATATATCCTTTTTCTTATGA
>QANU01046775.1:0-16158 GCA_003254905.1 Nissolia schottii | reverse complement strand
AGTTCTATGTGATAAGTAACTGGATGCATGAAACTATGATGTGATTAAAATTCCCAACAAGCTCCGGAACTACCTCTGATTTGTTTCCTATTTACTTTTTAAGTCATTTATTTACTTATTTATTTAACTATCAAATTATCAAATCCTTCACTTTATTGTTTAATTAAATGAACTCAAGAATGGTATTTTACAACTCCCTGTGGGATCGACCATACCCTATACTGCAAACGGATTCCTTTTGGAATCTGAAAGCCGTAAAGTAGGTATGAATATAAATATTTAATTTGAACAGCAAAAGCGCAGACAAACTTTCTAAGAGATTGGCATGGTTGTGACAAGACCTAGAACTATGTCAAGATCCTAGAAAGTGGTTAAAAAGGCTTTCATCAGTATGTCCCTGGCAAAATGTAAATGTCTAACTATCTCCTAGCCGCTCATGGCTCAGCTGGTGGCTCATCCGCATCCTCAAAATAGGACTCATCATCCTCTGTACCTGAAGTCATAAAACAGTGGGGATGAGAATGGTAGATTCTCAGTGGAAATAACTTTAGTTCCTGAGTCTCGTATCAGATTATGTCGGACTTCAGGCCGCTCAGAGATCTCTAGGTGAACATACAAACTAAATATCCTACCAATTATTATCTGGCCTATCTGAACGGCTTTATCTGCATTATTATGTGATAAGGGAACTACTCTTGTTTACTACATTCTCGTGCTGATCAACATTTCGTGAAATCCGTCTCGAGCATGCTCTTGACGGTACGGCATAGCAACAGATCATACATTCCAATCAAACTGAATAACAACATATAATCAGAGTACATTCAGCATAACAGAATCATCGGAGTATGCATCACACAGTCATCCAAAGTAAACATAACAGAATCAGCAGAATATATGTAGCATAGTCAGCAGCATAAACATGACAGAATTATCAGAATAACATGTCTAACAGAATGTAACAGCATAACAGAATGTAACAGCATAACAGAATATGTGTTATTCCCACCATAGTAATGTCCTCTGTTGACACTAGTATGACGGAATAACCTCACACCCTCAGTATAGGCCGACACTGTCTGGACCTTACTGTGGTGGGCTTCCACCGCCGTGTGCCCCCTCGGGACCCCTCGACAGTGGTAACCGCACACCTCCAGGTATGCCATATCGACACCACCTGTGGCGGGCTTCCACATTCAGGATGCCTCGACCTCCTGAAGTGGGATCATGGTTTGGCTCACGTGATCGCCTGTTTAGCATGTGGCATATAGCCAATTTCAGCATTGGGCATTTGCCCTGTTTTCAGCAGCATTGGGCATTGGTCCTTTTTCAGCAGCACTGGGCATTGGCCCTTTTCAGCATTTTGGTACCTGCAGCATGACATACTGGTTCCCTATGGTTCATTTCAGCATCTTTACTTATCTCAGAGTTAATTATCATGTCTTTAACTAGGTGTATCATGAATGCATGGAATGCTACATATATCATCACAGATTACATGACATATACATGTTTAGTACATTTCCTTCATTTACAGCATCTACATTCATACAATTCATCTAACGATCATCGATATAGCATCAAATACTAGTCCATGAGCCTCAAGAGGGTGCCATAAGCTTTCTCTAGTCTCAAGCCGCTCAGCAAAAACTGATGTTCGCTCAGCGGTTTGAGCCTGTGCGCCCAGCGATAAAGGTTGTATCGCTCAGCGGTACTGACCCCATCGCTCAGTGGCTGAAACTTTCTCGAATTTTCGTCCACCGCCTTACATAAAAATATCTTTTTTCACTTTCCACGTGGGCTTCAGCCTGCTCAGCGGCGCCTGAGACTCCGCTCAGCGGCCCCTGTGCGAGAGCTGAAAACCGAATTGCTCTTCTCTTCCATTTTCTTCCCTTAGCTTCAATGGAACCCTACTTGAGTTTCACACATAATTCAAGCACAATAATCATATCTAATCCAGGTCACAAGACCCTTCAGAATCATCTCCCTACATCCTAACATCATTTCTAGCATATATGTTCACAAAATCACATAATCATCAAACATGCATAAAATCACATAAACATCATTCACCATCAAAGAGGTGAGGAACTAGAGTTACCCACTTCCTCAAGAACTTGTTGATGCTAGAAGGGAGAGGAAATCAAGCCTTGCTTGCTTGTTTGAAGTCTCTTTGACCTAAGATGAAATACTTGACATAATTAGGGCAACATAGGTTATGGAAGCTTGGTTCTTCACCAAGGGATGAAAACTCACCAACTACTCTTGATTTGCCTCCCTTATGGACTCAGGAATGAATTATGATGATGAGAAAGATGATCTTGAAGCTTGATGGCTTGCTTGAACTTTTCTTTCCAAGAAAGAACAAAAACCTAGGTTATGGAGATTAGGGTTATGGAACTTGGTTTCTTGGATTCCACTTGAAGAGAACTCCTAGTCTTGATGCTAGCTTGCCTTCTTGATGGCTTTGAGAATGATTAATGATGATGAGACCAAAGGATGATGGTTGAACTTTGGGTGGAGCTTAGGTGAGGTTTAGGTTTTGGAACTTTGGAGAAAATGAAAATGAAAGACTTTGGAAGATATGTGTGTATATGTTTCGGGTTTGCATGGGGGAAGGGCTGCCGTGGGCTTTCCTTAGTTCCATGGCCATGTATATTTCCTATTTTGCCCTTAGTGTGTTTTAGGTCATGTTTGCTTATTAATTATTTATGTCTGGACGTCCTAAAAATATTCCGGACACACCGTTGTGACCTACTAATTATCCTTGTTAATATTTAAATCTTAGTTGACATATTCTTAAATTTAATTTCATATTAATATATTTTACAGACTCCTGTGAGTCGTGAGGAAATTATGCTAAAACCCTAATTTCGATCCAAACGTCACCAGACGCCACGAGATCGCAGAATTATTATTTTAACTTATATTACATAGATAAAATTTAATATTTGAATTTTATTTCATTTTTATCTCACCTTTTCCTTCTTATTATATTTTTAATTCTTTCCTAGACAGCATTTTAACTGTAGGGAAAAAGTAGGGTTGTTACAGCTTCCACCTGCCGTGTGCCCCCTCGGGACCCCTCGACAGTGGGCGGATATTGTACCCCCCACCTAAGCTTGCCCCCTTTCGACAATGCAAAGGCGTGGTAACCGCACACCTCCAGGTATGCCATATCGACACCACCTGTGGCGGGCTTCCACATTCAGGATGCCTCGACCTCCTGAAGTGGGATCATGGTTTGGCTCACGTGATCACGACCTTTTCAGCACGTGGCATATAGCCTTTTTCAGCATTGGGCGTTTGCCCTTGTTTAGCATTGGGCATTGGCCCTGTTTCAGCATTTCTGTACCCGCAGCATGGCATACTTGTTCCCTAGGGTTCATTTCAGAATCTTTACTTATCTCAGAATTAATTCTAGTGTCTTCAAGCTAGGTGTATCATGAATGCATGAAATGCTACAGATTTCATTACAGATTACATGTAATATGCATGTTCGGTACATTTCATTCACATACAGCATATACTTCATAGAATTCAACTATCAATCACAGATATGGCAATAAATACTGGACTATGTGCCTCAAGAGGGTCCCATAAGACTTTCTAGTCCCAAGCCGCTCAGCGAAAACTGACATTCGCTCGGCGGTTTGAGCCTTCACGCTCAGCGATAGAGGTCTTATCGCTCAGCGGAAATGACCTCATCGCTCAGCGACTGTCACTTTCCTGAATCTTCTGCACCGCCTTATAAAAATATCTTTTCGGACTTTTCACGTGGGCTTCAGCTCGCTCAGCGGTACCTGAGACTTCGCTCAGCGGCCCCTGTGCGAGACATGAAAACCGAATTCACCATCTCTTCCATTTTCCTCTCCTTGCTTCCCATGGCACCTGCTTGAGTTTCACACATAATCCAAGCACAATAATCCTATCTAATCTAGGTCACAAGACCCTTCAGAATCATCTCCCTAAACCTAACCAAACTTATAGCATACATAGGCACACATTCAAGCATAATCATAAACATACACATAGTATCACATAGCAACCATTCACCATCAAAGAGGTGAGGAACTAGAGTTACCCACTTCCTAAAGAGCTTGTTGGTGATGGCAAATGATGAACTTGAAGCTTGATTGCTTGCTTGAAAGCTTCTTTGTCAAGAAAGAATAAAACCTAGGTTATGGAGAGTTTAGAGTTATGGAACTTGATGTTCTTACTTCCACTTGAAGAGAAACTCCTAGCCTTAACACTAGCTTGTCTCCTTGATGAGTTTAAGAGTGATTGATGATGATGAAAAGCAAAGAATGATAGTTAAACTTTGATGGTTATGGAGCTTAGGGTCTTGGAACCTTAGAAGAAGAAAATGAATAACTTTGGTGTATGTGGTGTGTGTGTGTCTTCGGGCAATGGCTGGCCATGGGGTCTTTAGTGGCCCTTGGTCATCCAAAATTTTATTTTCTTTCGGTGTGTTTTCGGTCACGTTCGCTCATTAACTATTTATGTACGGAAGTCTTCAAAATATTCCGGACATACCGTTGTGACCTATTAATTTTCCTTATTAATATTTAGATCTTAGTTGAAATATTCTTGAATTTATTTTCCTATTAATATAATTTACAGACTCCTGTGAGTCATGGTTAAATTCTAAAAATGACCTAATAATGACCCGAACGTCACCGGACGCCACGAGATCGCAGAATTATATTTTTAATTAATATTACAGGAATAAAATTAATATTTGAATTTTATTTCATTGTTATCTTACCTTTTCCTTCTTATTATATTTTTAATTATTTATTATGTGACATTTCAAATGAAGGGAAAAGTCAGGTTGTTACATTCCACCCCCCTTCGAAACATTTCGTCCTCGAAATTGAAAGATAAGGATAGATCCATACCTCTCAGAATAATTCCGGATAAGCTCCCTTCATATCCGCTTCTAACTCCCATGTTTGCTCTTCTAGTTCCCCGTTCGCCCATACCACTCGTACCATAGGAACCTCCTTGTTCTGCGTCTGGCGAATCTTATGATCAATGATCTTTTGCGGCGTGAGTTGCAGAGATAAATCTTCCCTCAACTGTATCTGCTCTGGTTGAAGCACATGGTCGTGGGATGCATAGTACTTGCGTAACTGAGAGACATGAAAGACATTGTGGATGTTGGCTAGGTTTGGTGGAAGAGCTATCCGGTATGCTACCGGTCCAATGCGCTTTAGGATCTGGAACGGTCCAATGAATCGGGGGTTCAGCTTTCTTACCTTCAAATACCTTCCAATACCGGTCGCTGGAGTAACCTTTAGGAAGACATGATCTCCCTCTTGGAACTCGAGCGGTCTCCTCCGATTATCGCCTTTGCGCCGTGAGCACTCGTTTGCGCAACAGCTTGATTAATTCTTCTGTCTCTCGGGTCTCCTCAGGACCTAGACAGCGATACTGCCGGCTGTCATTCCAGCACAACAGCGACTGGCACTTCCTTCCATATAATGCCTCGAACGGATCCATACCAATGCTAGCTTGATAGCTGTTATTGTAGACAAACTCCACGAACGACAATATTTCCTCCTAGTTTCCTGGTGTGTCTAGCGCACAAGCTCGTAGCATATCTTCCAAGGTCTGAATAGTACGCTCAGATTGGCCGTCAGACTGAGGGTGATATGCTGAACTCAAGTGCAACTGCGACCCATATGCCTTTTGAAAAGCAGTCCAAAATCTGGAAGTAAACCTGGGATCCTTGTCTGAAATAATAGAAGATGGTACTCCATGCAACCTTACCACCTCCTTAACATACAGCTGTACAAGCTTCTCCAGTGAGTAAGTCATCTTGATCGGGATAAAGTGAGCAGACTTAGTCAATCTGTCCACAATTACCCAAATGACATCTACTCCTGTCCGAGTACGTGGTAAACCTGAAACGAAATCCATAGTTATGGCTTCCCACTTCCATTCTGGAACCTCTGGAGGATTCAGCAACCCTGGTGGTTTCTGGTGCTCGATCTTCACCTTCTGGCAAACCAAGCACTTCTGTACCCAGTCCTCGACATCTCTTTTCAATCCTGGCCACCAAAACATCTGGTTAAGATCATGGTACATCTTGGTGGTACCTGGGTGCATCGTGAACTGACTCTTGTGAGCCTCCTTCAGAATATCCTCCCTTAAATTGCCTTCCTTAGGCACACAAATGCGCCCGTCAAATCTTAGAATCCCATCAGTGTCTATCTTGGCTTCTTTGATCTTATCTTCTTCAATGGCCTTGCAGAACTTACGCCAAGTATCCTCCTGACAATTCTCCTGAGCCTCTATTATCCTGTGCCTAAAGTCACAGCTGACCTGTAGAGGATACAATGTCAACCGGTTATGTTGGCGTGCAATAGTTAGGTTGAGATCACGAAACTCCTCGAGTAACTTCGCTTCCTGTATCATCATATGAGCCATCTGCAATGACTTCCGGCTCAAAGCATCAGCCACCACATTAGCCTTCCCAGGGTGATAATTAAGATTGAAGTCATAGTCCTTAAGAAATTCAATCCACCTCCTCTGACGCATATTCAATTCCTTCTGATCAAATAGGTACTTCAGACTTTTGTGATCTGAATATACCTCAAACCGAACTCCATATGGATAATATCTCCAGATCTTCAATGCAAAAACTACCGCAGCCAATTCTAGATCATGTGTAGGATAGTTTACCTCATGCTGCTTCAGCTGTCTAGAGGCATAGGCTATCACTTGGCGTCGTTGCATCAACACACATCCCAGTCCAGCACCTAACGCATCACAGTATACCTCGAAAGGTTCCTAGGGATCAGGCAATACTAGCACTGGAGCGGTGGTCAACCTCTCCTTCAGCTCGCAGAAACTTCTTTCACACTCTGCGGACCAATCCATCTTTGCTTCCTTTCTGGTCAGCTTCGTCAACGGCAAAGCAATTTGGGAAAATCCCTGGATAAATCTCCGATAATACCCAGCAAATCCCAAGAAACTCCGTAATTCTGTCACCCATGTCCTGACTGCTTCAACCTTACTAGGATCCACTGATACTCCCTGGTCTGAGATCACATGGCCTAGAAACTGCACTTTTCTGGCCCAAAACTCACACTTAGAAAGCTTGGCATACAGCTTCTTAGCTCTTAGAATCTCCAGCACTATCTGCAGATGTCTAGTGTACTCCTCTTCGCTCTTCGAGTACACTAGAATGTCATCGATAAAGACAATGACACATTCATCCAGATACTCACGGAAGATCCTATGCATATAATCCATAAAGATCGCGGGAGCATTCGTTATTCCAAAAGACATTACGATGAACTCGTAATGTCCATAACGGGATCGGAACGCCGTCTTAGCTATATCCTCCTCCCGTACTCTAATCTGGTGATAGCCAGACCGCAAATCAATCCTTGAAAAGATCTTGGCATCCTTCAGCTGGTCTAGAAGATCATCGACCCTAGGCAATGGATACTTGTTCTTAATTGTCACCTTATTCAACTGCCTATAATCGACACACATTCTCATAGTACCATCCTTTTTCTTCACAAATAACACCGGTGCTCCCCACGGTGATGCACTTGGCCGAATGAACTGCTTCCCCAGTAATTCCTCTAACTGCCTTTTCAACTCCTGCAGTTCCAACGGAGACATACGATATGGTGCAATGGAAATAGGTCCAGCGCCTGGCACCAAGTCAATGGAAAACTCTACCTCCCGCTTTGGTGGAAACGCCGGAATATCATCAGGAAAAACATCTGGGTAATCCCAGACTACAGGAATATCCTTGACTTCCTGCTTTGTAACTACCACTTCCGACGATGCAAAGAAAACACAGCCTTGATCTCTTAACTGATAGAAATAGAGAATTGGCAACTCCTCCGCTGAAGCTACTGAACTGGCGGTAGCTGTAGAGGGAAAAGTAACCAACTTCCTGGCACAGTCGAGAACAGCCCGATTGGCATTCAACCAATCCATCCCTAGTATCACATCCAATCCTACTAGAGGAAGACAGATTAAATCAGCTACAAACTCTCTTTCCTGCAGCTGAAAAGGACATCGCAGACATACTTGACAAGTCTTAACCGGCAGTGCAGTGGGTGTGGATACAGCAAGCGTATACGGCAGTGTCGTAGGAGATAACTGCAACTCCTTCACACTATCATAGGATATAAAGGAGTGTGACGCTCCAGAATCATACAATACAATCAAAGTCCTCCCATAAAGAGTAAACTTACCCAAAATCAAACCTTCTTTCTCCTTAGCTTCCTCAGCTGCCATGGTAAATACTCTGCCCTGACGCAGGGTGGACGACGGCGCTACTGGACAATCCCTGACAAAATGGCCTGTCTTGCCACATCTGAAACAAACCCCTTGACTTGCTAAACATTCTCCAGAATGTCCCCTGCCGCATTTTGGGCAAGGTGTACGAGGGTCTGCTCGCTGCTGGGCCTCCGGTGTGCTCTGACTCGGAGTACCTGATAATGGAGATCTCACTGCTGGAGATCCTGCTCCTGATAGTCCTGCTCTAGGCTGACTCTGAGCTCTCCCTGATCCTTGCTGTGGCCTTGGCGGGTATTGACCTCTACCTCTTCCTGCACCTGATGCCTGAAACGGTCCTCTCTTCCTCTGCTCTGTCTGGGAACTGCCGGCCTCATCAAACCTCCTCTTGAACCTTTCACTACGCACCTGAGCTAAATCTCGATTGGCTTCCTCCTGAGCCAAGCAAGTGTTAACCAAAGTGGCATAATCTCGGACACCAGCCACATTTAGAAATACCTTCAATTCTGGCTTCAGCCCTCGCTGATACTTTGCACATTTCCAGCCTTCACTTGGATGCAACCTGTACGTCGGTGAATATCTACAAAGCTTCTCAATCTTTGCTGTATACTCAGTCACCGTCATAGCTCCCTGTTTGAGCTCCAAGAACTCTGCCTCCTTTCGATCTTGCAGCTCCTGTGGGAAGTACTTGTCCAAGAACACCTCCTTGAACCTGTTCCACGTCACCTCATCTTATTCAAATTGGGGCTTGGTTGTGTCCCACCATTCCCCTGCGGCGCCCTCTAGCTTCCTGGTAGCAAACTTAACCTTCTGCTGCTCGGTACATGCAATATCTTCAAAGATCTGTTCTAGCTTCCTAATCCAGCCATGGACCAATTCAGGATCCATCACGCCTTCAAATACTAGTGGATTGGCGCGTGAGAAATCCCGAAACTTTGTGGCCTCAATCTCCTGAGCTGTCTGAGGAGTATTGCGTTGAGCATTGGAGGCGGCCATCAACGCAGTAGCCTAGGCTATCTCTCGCAGAACATCTGCAAGCTCTGCAGACTCCGGGGTGCGCTGTGTAGTATCCCTGCGGGGTGGCATATCTAATATGTAGTACCTGCACAGTTTCGAGGTGATCAGTCTCAAGAGAGGCAAGTACACAAGAACTTGTCACATACCACTTAGCTGGAACATACACCGTAATCATGCTCGAAAGCATAGTGCAGCTCAGTCCTCAGGCTCTTTTGGACCAAACTGCTCTGATACCAAATGAAACATCCTAGCTAACTGTTTACCCGTATGCAGTAAACAAAGCTCACTAGGTTGTTTTTTATCTGATCGGAATACCTTAGTCCATTGTTATCTTTCGAAAATAGTTGTTTAAGAAAATAAAGACCGATTTTAAACTTTTCATTTACATTGCATAATTACTAAAATAGAGCCATGCGTCAGAAAGAACCATATAACAAAGCGTATAACCGTAAGATAATAAGGCATCCAATACATATCCAGGTGGTCCATCAGACAAAGTCACATAGTTATATGTACAATAGGTAAGAAATACATCACATGTACATAAACTAAAATACTGAATATATAACTCAGAGTACATAACATCAAAATACAAGGGCCATGCCCTTGGCAAAAATCTAAACATCGATCCATCCGTAAGCTCATATCCTGTCATCGCCGCTCAAAGCTCTGCTGGCGGCTCGTCAGCGTCCTCAAAGTAGGACTCATCATCAGTACCTGAAGTCATAAAGCAGTGGGAATAAGAATGGTAGGTTCTCAGTGGAAATAACTTTAGTTCCTGAGTCTCGTATCAGATTAGGTCGAACTTCAGGCCGCTCAGAGATCTCTAAGTGAACATGCATTACTAAATATCCTACTATTTATTTTCTAGCCTAAGTTCTGAATGGCTTTATCTACATTACTATGTGATAGGGAACTATTCTTGCTTACTACGTTCTCGTGCTGATTAACATTCCGTGAGTATACATAACCGTCTCGAGCGGGCTCTTGACGGTACTATGTTGAAAACTTTTTTGCAATGGGTTTGCTCTCGTGTTTATTTAATATATCCTTTCTACAGCTTTCAAATCCTCAAGGGATCCAATCGCAGTATAGTCGGGTATAATCGTCTCCTCAGGGATTGTGGTTTATAAAACGACCATCTTGTATGAATTTATTTTAAGCTTATAGGAAATGATTTGTTTTTGTTGTTAAATTAAGGACGAACAAATTGTAAACAGAGTAAAATAGAACGCAATAGTGGTATTAGGTTTAAGCAAGGCAAGAAAGGTGTTGGGATTTTTAGTGACAATGTTTCTAAATGCAACCATTAACCTCATGAATATGATCTATGAGTCTTTTGATTTTATCGCCACCAGTTCTTAACTTAATCATCTTTTCTCAAGCATGTTAAGATCACAAGTTCCTCTATTAAGTTGTCAAATGTCTTGCACAAACTTAACAAGTATCTTGACGTTAATGCGGGTGTTAAAGCGATTAGTTCTTGGTTTCCAGTTATGGCAATTAAGAACTAAATGAATTGATCTAGGTCAAGCTCAAGCAATTGTAACTTCCGCTCGCAATCCTTAAGCATAGAATCAAACTTAGCATAGCACTATTGTTCTTAGCTTGGTTATAACTTAACAAGTATAACTTCCTTCCATACAAGCAAGTCTCAAGTTAAGAATCAAAGTACTAACAAAAGCTAGCATTAAGCACGAGATCAATCATTAAAATCATAAGACATTCATAGAATCATAAACATAAGTTAAAATGGATACATATAAGAAACAATGCACATCAAATCCCAACAACAAAAGTTTAGTTACCCATAGTCATAGATAGAAAACAAGCTTACTAGGATTTAGAACAATTGTGGATTGAAGAGGAATGGTGAATTGTCTCCACACGTCCACCACGACTCTAATCGTAGCAATTTCGACAGCAATTCCTTATAGGAATTCTTCTAAACCCTAGCTACCTCTCTAAACCTAACTTAACTAAAATATGGAGTGAATGTAGTGGAATGGAGGAAGTGAAAATGGATGCCAAGGGATGTCCTCCAAGCTGCAGGAGAGCCCTCTATTTATAGGCCCCGGACTGGCACTTTTGCTCAGCGCAAGGTTACAACCGCTCAGCGAGTAATGATTACACGCTGAGCGAACGGTACTATATCCCTGAGCGCTCTCTCTGGATGGCTTGCAAGTGGCTTATCTTCTAACAGATTCGCGGCGGCTTGTCAACAGTGACGACTGGCTCTTAGCTGGCGCCATAAATGCACCTCCTGCAAGTGGCTTGGGCAAGTACAATCGCCCAGCGAGTAATGATTACCCGCTGAGCGATACCGTGCAAATCGCTGGGCGATAAGGTTATGTCGCTGAGCGGTTCCCACTTTCTGCACTTGTTTTTCTTCCATTGTTCATTATAACAATTGCATGGCATTCTCCCCTTCCATTTCCTATCGTTTTCCTACAGTAATTACAACAATTTAAACCTTTAATTCTCCTTGGTTTCATTATAAAAACTTGTGCTGATTTGGAGTTATTTTAACTGTTTCATATTGATTTAGAATAGATAAGTGCCATTTCTTCCTCTAGCTTTTCACTATAATTTGGCACTTATCAACTCCCCCCCAACTTAGGACTTTTGTTTGCCCTCAAACAAATGGTAATGGTTCCATAAGGAATTTTTCCAACAGATACAGGATAACACGTGAACAATTTTTCCTTTGGTAAACGAAGTTCTGGTTCAAAAATATTTCACCAAGCAAGATAGATGATGTTCACAAAAGAATAAGTATAACAGACAAGATGTAACTTTGTTTAAGAATGCAACTAGCACAATCTTCTATTGTTCGACCAACGACATTATCAATCAAGCACTCAATCTGCAAGAATGGCAGGTTGAGGAGAGCTCAAGCCTTAGCCAAAACAGTTGAGGAACAAGAACCCTCCTCATCTTCAACTTCTTCTTTTTCTTCAGAACAAGACACGATGTCAGAAACTGGAGGCGGAACTGCTGGGACTGGACAAAGCCAAGGCTTTTTCAACTTCATTCCACGGAACATAATCCGCATGGGGCGAACCACAGGCACACAACGAATGCCACAACTGCAACCAGGTTTGGTCCAATTAATGCACGCTAACCCTTTTGCAGGATTAGACCACGAAGACCCTTACGCTCATCTAACAAAATTCTATGAGCTATGTGGAACTGCTGCTATGTCGGAAGCCGATGAAGAAGCAATCTTCCTTAGACTATTTCCGCTAACTTTGATAGGAAAGGCGTTCTTTCCAATTGGGACCAGTTGGAAGAAAGATTCTGTTCCAGGTATTTTTCTCAGTCAAAATTCATGGACTTAAAAACTGCTATCTCTACCTTTGTGCAGGCACCGAACGAGAGCCTGTGCGAAGCCTGGGAGCGGTATAAATCAATGCTGAGAAGATGCCCAAACCATGGGTTCGATGCAAGAACTCAAATCCATATTTTTAGAAATGGCTTACAACAGCAGCATAAACTTATGCTGGATGCAACTGCTGGTGGACAAATAATGTCCAAAACACCAGACGAGGCCATAACTATCATCGAATCCATGGCGTTAACAGACCAGCAAGGGCAATATAACAGAGGACCAACAAGGAAAGGAGGAATGTTGGAGTTAGGAACGAATGACGCTACATTGGCCCAAAACAAACAACTGCAACAACAGCTCGATGAAGTGAAGAAACAACTGATGGAGCTGCCAAAGCAACTCAGGAGTAACCAAGAATCAAAGAAACATCAGGTATTTATCTGTGAAATTTGTTCTGGTGACCATCAAACAAGCTTTTGTGAATGCAGGCAGGAAGAGTTGCAGTACCTGAACAACCAACCAAGACCATACCAAGGCAACTATCAAAGGGGTCCGAACCAACAGAATTATCAACCTTGGAGGCCAGATGTGGGACCCTCTAATAATAGAGCTCCACTATACCAGCAGCCTCATCAATTCCAAAATTCTCAACATATAGCACCACCACCAACGCAAAGTTCCAAGCTGGAGGAGATGCTAAATCAATTCATGCAATTGACCATGGCAAACCAGAAAAATACTGATGCCTCGTTCAGAAACTTGGAAATCCAGATGGGACAACTTGCCAAGGATGTTGCAGAACTCAAGAAGGAACGGTTCTCTGCCAATACTGAATCGAATCCAAAAGAATCCTGTAAGACAATAACTACTCGGAGTGGGAAAACTCTGAAACCGAGTGTTGTTGAGAAGGAGAAGATATGGAAGAAGAAGAAGAAAAGAAAGAAAATAAAATGGAGGAGTAGAAAAATAAAAAAGAAGATAAAGAAGAAAAAAATGAAAAAGAAAAAAAGAAAGATGAAAAGAAAGATGAAAAGAAAAAGGAAGTAGAAAAAATGTTGATCAAAGAAAAGCCACTTCCTTATCCAAAGACTCCATCTAAACTTGACAAGGAAAGGCAATTTGCTAGGTTTATGGATATTTTCAAAAGATTGCAAATTAACATTCCATTTGCCGAAGCATTAGAGCAAATGCCTACCTATGCCAAGTTTATGAAGGAGTTGTTAACTAAAAAAAGGAAGTATCAAGAAGAGGAGGTTGTACAGTTGGGAGAGAATTGTAGTGCAATTATCCAAAACTTCATCCCACATAAATTAACAGATCCCGGGAGCGTTACAATTCCTGTTGTTATTGGAAATGTGTCAGTAGGAAAGGCTCTAATTGATCTAGGAGCCAGTGTCAACTTAATGCCACTCTCCATGATGAAAAGAGTAGGTGGCATGGAGCTGAAGCCTACTAGAATGTCACTCCAGTTAGCATACAGATCAATCAAGTATCCACTGGGAGTAGCTGAAGATGTTCTAGTCAAAGTGGATAAATTTCTAATCCCTGCTGACTTTGTAGTGATAGACATTTCTGAAGACACGGAAGTTCCGCTTATTCTGGGAAGGCCATTCATGAGAACGGCAAATATGGGCATTGATATGGATGAAGGGAAGCTCAAGATCAAGGTCCATGATGACGAAGTGCAATTTGACATCTTCGAGGCCCTACAACATCCGAAGGACAAAGGACAGTGCTTCCAGATAGATTTGCTTGAAGAAGCTATAGCAAACGTCGAAGAAAAACCTCAAGAAATAGATCCACTGGAAATGGCACTAATAGACAGCTCAGCCCAGTTCATTGAGGACGAAGAGGCAGAAATTGAAGCATTCCTGATGAGTTTGGAAGCAACACCCACTGTACCTCAGGCACAGGAAGCACGAGACGAGATCCTTAGAAAAGCCGAATCAAAGGAAGAAGGTATGAATCCTGAACTCAAAGCTTTACCTCCTAACCTGAAATATGTGTTTTTGCAGGAAGACAGGAACAAACCAATTATTATCAGCAATTCTCTGTTACCAAAGGAGGAAGAAAACTTCATCAAAATTTTAGAAGAGAACTAGGATGCTATCGGTTGGACAATAGCAGATCTTAAAGGAATTAGTCCATTATATTGTATGCACAAAATATTGATGGAGAAAGACTTCAAACTGGTAGCGCAACCTCAAAGAAGACTAAATCCAGCCATGAAGGAAGTGGTCAAAAAAGAAATAGTCAAGCTGTTGGATGCTAGGATCATTTATCCTCTCTCCGACAGTGAATGGGTTAGCCTCGCCCAGGTAGTTCCAAAAAAAGGAGGTATAACTGTAATTAAAAATGATAATGATGAACTAATCCCAACTAGGACTGTTACTAGTTGGAGAATGTGCATAGATTATAGGAAACTTAACAAAGCTACCAGGAAGGACCATTTTCCACTGCCGTTCATGGATCAAATGCTGGAGAGATTATCAGGCCAAGCATATTATTGCTTTTTAGATGGATATTCTGGCTATAATCAGATAACGGTGGACCCAAAAGATCAAGAAAAGACAGCTTTCACATGCCCATTCGGTATTTTTGCCTATAGAAAAATGCCTTTTGGGTTATGTAATGCTCCTGCCACATTCCAAAGATGCATGTTCGCAATATTTGCGGATATGGTGGAAAAAATTATGGAAGTTTTCATGGATGACTTTTTCGTGTTTGGGACCTCATTCGATGATTCTTTGACAAATCTCAACACCGTACTAAAACGGTGTGTTGAAACCAATTTGGTCCTAAACTGGGAAAAATGTCATTTCATGGTAACAGAAGGTATTGTATTGGGCCACAAAATTTCAAAGAAAGGGATCGAAGTGGACAAGGCAAAGCTCGAGGTCATTGAAAAACTACCACCTCCAACCAATGTAAAGGGAATTAGAAGTTTCCTTGGACATGCAGGATTTTACAGGAGGTTCATCAAGGACTTCTCCAAAATTGGCAAGCCACTCACCAACCTCTTGAATAAGGACACTCCTTTCAATTTTGATAATAACTGTTTGGCTGCTTTTGAAAAATTAAAATCTAGTTTGACCTCTGCTCCCATAATCATAGCACCTGATTGGAATCTTGATTTTGAACTAATGTGTGATGCTAGTGATTATGCTGTGGGAGTAGTTCTAGGTCAACGGATAGACAAAATATTCCATGCTATACACTATGCTAGTAAAGTTCTAAACGAGGCACAAATTAATTATGCCATAACAGAGAAAGAATTAGTAGCTATAGTGTATGCTCTGGAAAAATTTAGAAGCTACTTGATAGGCTCTAAAGTAGTGATATACTAACAAAACCTGATAGTAAACCTCGACTAATTCGATGGATACTTCTTTTGCAGGAATTCAATCTAGAGATCAAAGACAAGAGCGGAAGAGAAAATTTGATTGCAGATCATTTATCCATGTTAAATAATCCAGAGGTAACTATCAAAGAGGATGAAGTCGCGGAAGAATTTCCAGATGAGAAACTATTTCTCATCAAAT
>QANU01046759.1:4734-18559 GCA_003254905.1 Nissolia schottii | reverse complement strand
TTTGCCTTCATAATTATGCTCAAACGGTTTTTACCACTAAGAATGTAGCTCACAGTGACTTGGAGGTCACCAGGAAATCCTGAAACACAAATATTTCTTTTTGTTACTAGTCAAAAACATATCTAGGGAGCTGACCAAATGATTTAAGAGTGAGACAATCAATATTAGAATGAAATAATGGCTCCATTCTTTACCTTCATCACCATCAGAACTGTGGTAACTGAAGGTGATCATGGGCCTGTCACCTTCTCTTCGATACTTTTCCACTTTCCAAATCACATACGTAAATCCTCTTGGCCCCCCTAATATAAACAGAGCAGGCTGGCTATGAGATAATCCTTTTATGGGGGCAAATACATGTTTATGGGATTTATATGGGTGAAATACGAAAATANACATGTTTATGGGATTTATATGGGTGAAATACGAAAATATGGGCTGTCCAGATAAATTACCAATGTATGGGGGGGAGGGGCTGAAATCGGCTGGGCATTGGCCGATTTCAGGGCAACCAAAAAAAAAAATAAAATTAAAGGGGCTGAAATCGGCCCAGGAATAGCCGATTTCAGCCCCAGCTAAAAAAAAAATAAAATTAAAGGGGCTGAAATCGGCCCGATTTCAGCCCCAGCTCCCACACATCCGTAATATTTCTCCCAGGACCACATTTTCGTAAATAAAAGTGAAAGGGGCAATATATAGGTAAAAAAACCCCTTTTATGAGGCATAAGGTAACAATAGTTATATGCTAGAAATGATGTGTTTATTAATTAAGGTATTAAACGTATCTAGACCGTGAATTGTGTTGTTTCCTTCATTAGCAATTAATTTGTAATGGATTCCATTCAAAGTAAACTGTGCTCCTCGAATTCTGTTAGCAACGCGGCCAAGAGTAGCTCCAAAGTATCTTGTGCTATTCTGCAAATAAAGCAGATGAATCGCCGAGTTATTATTGCTTGAGAAATGCTTGTTGATACACATCAATTGCAGCACAATTTTGGCTATGAAGTGTTGGGTAGAATTATGCTAACAGGTCTGTGATGTGAATGCCTGGTCTGTGAGGCAGCCACCAGTTTATTTGTTGTATTGCCTGTTAGGTGATGGGTATGGCTACTGTGATATGTTTGTGGAATATGAAGGAAAGTGCTGTTGGTGGGGTAGTATTTTTTTGGGCTAACTGAGGATAGTAACTGATATGGTGGTTCCTAAGGAAACCATTGATGTTTCTGTTTTTTTAAGTGGCTCTTAAATTGTTTTGTTCTGGTAATCTTTTTTTTTTTTAATTCTCTAAGAGCTTTGTTTTATTGGGTTTTTCCTCCACCACTATTTTTGGGGGCATTGTTAAGTTTAAGTGGCTAGATGATTTTAAGTGGTTGTAAGGTGAATATCCATTTTAGATTTCTCAATGAAATTCGGAACCATAAAAAAAAAATCATCAAATTTTCATACCTCCTCACATATGCAACAGAATTAGAGTATAGGCATGTAGAAAATGAAATAAAATAATATTCAATTTTAACGTAGTGTCAGTATAAAAAGGTTATTTTAACACACCTAATATTATATTCTCAGAAGTATTTGTATCTGAATTTGATAAACAATCCAGAATAATAATAGTATGGTAACTATGTAGAGTACATGACTGGCTGCTGAACAGTACAGTAACATACCAAAGGAAAAAGGCGACTAACTGACAAACCAACCTCAAATCTTAGCACAAGAGCAATGCTACCATAACAATCAAAATTGAAAAGTCACAAATGTGTGAAATTCATGGTGAGTTCCACCATAATGAATCTCATGTGAGTGTGATTGTTTTAAAGTTATCTATTTTAATTGTCATATTATTATTTTTCTCATCACAATTCAAATTTTGCCGTGAAAGAAGTAGTGTTAATCAATCCAAGATGGTGACAACTTTCATACATCATCTCTTAACATCTACATGAAAATAAAGCAGAAGGCAGGGGAATTGGTAATTTGCAAACACGTTTTACACAAAAGAAATAATAAAGTTGTTGAACTTACAACGTACTCTTTGAGAGAATCATATCCAAGAACAATGTCCCCGAGCTTTCCTGAGACCAAAACCCAAAAAAATAAATAAATGAACATAGTGTGAAAAACGCTTGGAAAGAAGCAACATTTAAAATTTTGATTCTTAATGAACAATAAACAGATTCATATACACACACATACCATACTTATCCGGAAGGACTAAGGAGACAAGTGTGGCACCAAAGTTGGTGACCTTCAAAGACATATCACCCTTCTCCAGCTCAAATATCCTAATCTGGTCCTTCTCCTCCTTATAAGAGGCATTAACAAAGCCAGAATAAACTAAGAAGAGCACACATAGCAGCACAGAGATCTTGGTCATTGTTTTCCTACGCAGGAAAAATGTCCTATCAAGCATGAAAATTCTGAATGGTGCTTAATAGGGGTATTATTATACATGTTTATAGTCACCATAAAATAATATATTTTGGTTCCCAAAATTTTTTATTAGGAATTAGTACTTCAAAAAAAATTGATAGGTTTTAGTCTCTAAAATAACGTGGTCGTTAAATGTGCTACTTGTAATATGACGTGACACATTTAACGGCGCACTTAATGTCTTCTTCTAACTAAAACCTATTAAAAAACATTTTTTAAGGGTTAATTCCTAATGAAAATTTTTTCAAAGACTAAACACAAAATTTTTAAATATACAGAAACTAAAAACATATTTAATCCTATTTTTTATATATATGTATTTTGGGATTAGCAATTATGAACATCGAGGGAAAATTAAGAAAGAGAGTGGACAAAGTGATCTTTGGTGGCATTAGTAACATTAATTGAAATTTAAAGCAATGAACTCAGGTAAATAATTCAGTTAGTCTCAAACCACTACTGTAATGACTATGATACTATGATGGCTAATGTTTGAGTATTCTAATTCATCGTTCAAACATCATTCTAAATGTTAAATAGGATAAAATAATGGGTGTTTTCTAAAATATTGACATTAAATATATTTACTTTTTACCTCGTTTAATAATTTAAAAAGATTAGAAAAATAAATTAGAAAGCTCAAACATTTCTCTAATTCGGCTTAATCAAGCAACAAGCAATTTAGTGAGAAGACCTCGATTTTCAAACCTTGAGCCAGCTTATAATGCTTATTTAATAAAGCAATTTGGAACAGAAGACAAACGAGTTGTACCATAAAACGACTACATATTCAACCGAATCTCGGTTGTGCACGAGGGTGGGCCCCGTTGAGCACTCGTTCCACATGGATGTCGGTGATTATCACCTGTTTTCAAAATCCTAACACACTTGTTATTTATAAAAATTTAAAATCTCATATATGGTTTGATTTTGGATACATCAACACTAAAAAAAAAAAAACACTACTTTAATTATTATTAGAGTATGAATCGTGCCATGCACGTCCCATTATATAATTTGAATCTAAAGTATATTGATTTATTAAAGAAAATATGATTTAAAAAATAATTTCTACAATATCATTATCAAATCAAAAACTTAAAAAGATGAAATCAGTTTATATATCTAGATATATTAGTTTATATATTTAGATATATTATTTATTGTAGTAATAGAAATTTAGAAACAGGTTTAAAAAGAGTTAATTCTATTGCATAATTAAAAATGTTAATAGGGTAAAGTGAAGATAGGAAATAGACCCCACCCCACTCTCATACGTGTATCAGTTTTTCACTACCACATAGATAAATGGGTATTCATAGATATTTAGGGGTCTTTCATTGGATACTCCCTAGATCGTAGTTATTAAATTCAGCCGAATTGGGCTAGGTCGATCTGAAACCTGGTGACCCGGCCATGGGATCGAGTCGATTCTTTTGTTGAATTAGACCTGTAATTGGCCCGATCAAAAAAGGTAAAATATGATCAAAATCTGCTTGAACTGGCCGCACAAACCTACTAGGTTTACCCAATGAATTTTGAGAATAATTCGAAAAAACGGATCAACTTGGTTTGGACTCGATTCAACAAGTACATAGATAAGTCCTGCAACCATTGTGCTAGTGTTATTATTATGTATATATCATATACTGTAGTTTGATTTCATAAAACTAAGAGGTGTAATGATTAAAAAAATATAAAATCGTACAAATTTTTATATACAATAATTAAACACATAAAATATAGGATGAAGCAGATGTGAGGTCTAGATTGTTTGGAACAAATATGATGCAGTAGTGTTTGGTATGAAGGGCTTGTTTGCTCTTGATTGATGATCCAAATGGCTGAAAATTTCCAAAAGACGGAGCAGTGTGACCAGCTGGATGAGAAGATGTGGATGAACCGGACAACAGCAGCATGGAAGCGGCGACATAGGTGGTGGAAGCTGTTGCTGTGGCTGAGACTGGAAGTGGATGGTTCTGTGTCCCTTCATATGTGGTGATTAAGATGGACATGTCTTTGGAACATCTTTGCACCTAAAAGTCATGCACTCATATCTGAAACAACTTTAGTTCGCAAATAATTAAACAAAAAATGCTATGTCTTCTTAAGCGGTGTGCCTAAAAATTGTCCTAATTTAAAATTCCACTCTTTTCTATTGAATAAGATTCCTGCCACACGTACACCAAAAAATATACACTATACATACACCCTATACTTATATACATAAAGTTTGTGTTTTAATGTATGTAATGTTTGTGCACTTAATTAAATATAATTGAGAATATGATCTATAAGTTTGTAATGTTTGTGCACTTATGAGAATAAAATTTATGCATTATTAATGGTGTATGTATGGGTGTATAAAATTAGGTGTATAAGCAACATTTTTTATTAAATAATCCTTAGATATTGTAAATTACAACTTTGTCATTATAATTGAGAATTTAAATTAGGAGAATTTTTAGGTTGATTACTAGGAAGATATAACACCACCGGTGATTCATACTTGTTGCCTGAATCTTTTATCCATATTTCCTCCATTGGCATCCATCATGCATCTGTTTGAAAGGCATAGTACCACTCGCATAGGACAGGAAATTATAGACTACATAATCATATACCACGAAAACTATATTATGATAAAAAACCACCAAATAATAGAATTATTGGGGTGACAAGTGTTGGTAATATATAACTTCGAGTAATGTTATATTCTCGTACAAATCTTCCTACAAATTCTCTTACATACTAAATAAAGTAGATGCAATCAATATTTTTGATTCATAAAAGTAATGAACCGTTACTTCATTTAATATATAGTAGAATTCATAAGAGGACTTTGTAGAAAAATATAATTACTCATAAGATTTTCAAATCAACACTAACTGCGGGAGTAATTGTTCCTTATCTTTGTTCCATCACCAACATTCCCTTGCTTCTTCTGCTTCTTTAATTAGTTCATCTCACACGAGAGTTTCGGAGTCTAAACTAAGTGTAAGGTTAGCTTCCAAATCTTCATTTTCCTTTGGTTTGTTACTTACAGATTACTCCATCATCCTTTTTAGGCTCTATTGGGCTTGTTCCAAGACAAAGTGACACAAGCATTAGGTTCTTCATCCACTTCTTTAGGGGAAGTAGCTGAATAATCTTGTGCACCTTTCTTTGAAGTTTTCTCCTCCCTGAAGGATATCGAAGAAACACAGTTGAAGCGAGAGGTAGCCCTTTTCGGCTCACTCTAACATCATCTTCAGTCTCTTAATCCAACCTCCACCCTCTCTTCTTCCCAAATAAACTTTCACCTTCTGAAAACAGAGCATCCATGGCAGCATGTATAGCAGAGCAAGTTCTCTTAATCTCCATCTCTGGAGAATCGGAGGGGAACTGAGAGCGAACCACTTTTTGGAACGCACGAACTGGTTCGCAGTTCGCTAGGAAGAGGTGAGGAAGAATGTGTGTGCTGAGTATTTGATATCATAGAGTCAAAATGCTTTGGAAGGAGAGGTTTGGTGAACACATCTGCTAACTAATCAACGGAAGAGACTATGAGGTTTGTGCGAGTTGATAATGCTCGTAATATTGCTTCTATTTTGAATCCCAATTCGGTTGCTAATAATTCAGATACTAATGTTGTTGGTAATCATGATTTGGTTGCCTCGGTGTTCCACGTTATATTGTTTTCCATGGTTGTACAACCCTTTGATATTTTTGTGTGGAACATAAGGGGAACTTCTAGTGGGAGTGGAAAGACATAGGCGAAGGAGTTGCTTTGAACTGGGTTGGGTTATAATGCGGTGGCTTTGGAGAATGCCCATGGCCAATATTCCTTCTATTACTTGTGCTATTGTTGATTCCATGCACTTAGCCATCACTATTTCGGTTAAGCGCCAGGACATGGAGTGAGATCTTTCTGATATTTAGGCGAGTCCTGTTCCAAATGTGCATGATTCTCTCTAGGGTCATTTGTTTCTTCTCCGCAATCGCATATCTCTTCCTTCGACTTGCTACGGGGGATTTTAATGAGATTACATGCAATCAAGAAGTTCAGGGTGGCCATCAGGTTGTTGCAAAGTGTTTGGATAGAGCAATGGAGGATGTAGGATGTACCTTGGCATTTAATGTTGTAGGACGCATTAGTGGAGGTTTTACATTGTTTATATTCGGATCATCATCCCATCTTGCTTAGGCTTGCTGGTTTGCCAAGTAAGAAGGGACCTCATTCCTTTAGGTTTGAAGCACTTGGGTCCTATAATCCACAAGTAATCACGTTTCTAGCAAATTTTTATGTGGATTGGAATTTATAGGTGATAAGGTGATAGGTACCTGTAATTATAAATTTCAAAATTTGCAGGTACTTACTTAGGAATTTTTTTTTTTTAGGAAACTACAAAATTTCATAGATAATTTTTGTGGGGGTGTTTGGAAGGAATTTTGAGACCAAATTAATAAAACTACAAAGGTAGGGGATAAAAATGTCATTTTGCCTAATGAATAAAAGGAGGGAAAGATTTTGAGAGGGGTGTGCAATACCTTCTAAAAGTTTGGCAGGAAGCAGTTCTCTCTAATAATAGGATTTATTGTGCTATTTTTCTTCCATTATAAACGGAAAATGTTTATTTTAGTCCCTGAAAGTATAAGCTTAAGTCACTTTAATACTTGAAATTCAAAATTTAACTTTTTAATCATTGAAATTATAAGTTACAAGTGAAATTAGTCTCTCAATTCATTATTATTATTTTACTATCATGTTTTCACTAATTTTTTGCATTAAATGAGAATGTGATAACAGACTGTGCGGCAACACTAAAGGCTAAAAGTATGTTTATGACGACACTTGGAATTACAAATCTTAGTTGTTATTGTAGCTTCATTTACCATCATAACAACTTTGACAACCTTATTTGCAGTTTCAAGTGCAACTACAATTACAACTTATTTGCAGTCTCAATTATTATTGTCCCTTTTAATGTGATAAATCAATGAAAATGTGACAATACAGAAATGATAATGAACTGATGAACTAATTTAACCTACAATTTTTGAGATTAAAAAAAACCAAATTTTGAAGTACAATGAGTGAAGTGACTCAAGTTTATACTTTCATGAACCGAAATAAATATTGCCCGTTATAAATACATATCCTCTTTCTCTGGCCAAGAATCTATCAATCTCCTAAGAAATAATACAACAAAAAAAGTACCGTGCCTTACCTCCAATTCAGCACAAGCATTTGGCATATTTTTCTTAAGCAGATAGATAAGACATTAAGCATGAAAGCTGTGTGATTAACTGTTTTGGAAAATTGTCATCAATAGTTTCCTCACTCCTCAGTAAATTCTAAGCAGAATACGGAATCCTCAAGGCCATTTTCTGAGCAAGCCAAGGTCTATCTGGATCTGGGTCAATGAAAGGATGCTTGAGGAACTGCTCTGCTTCTTCGTCCAGCAATTCTCGACACCATGTTACTCGTTTCGATGGACAGCAACCAGGTCCAAAACACCTGCAGTTATGCTAAAGTTACCACAGAACTTTTAAAGCTAAATAAACAAATTTTTGCATTAAATGCGAGCAGACAATATTTCAATTGAGTTGTATTGTGTGTATTCATATCTGCGGGTTCACATTTCATCTATCATTGGATGAGTTCCCAATGTCCCATCCAATGATGGATAGAATATGAGTTAGCACATTGACTCGTATGAAACATTGACTCGTATGAAACTGTGGTTTTTTTTTTTTTTTTGGGTAAGGAATGACCCGCATGAAATGAACACAATTAACATTTCTCATTTCAATTATAAGTAGGCCAAATAGGGATCCTAAGCTACCCCCAACCTATATTCCTGTACCAAGTGAATCTTCGTAAACCTTTTGTTTTAATATTCTTTTACTTTACTAGGGTATGGGGACACCTAACCATAAATGTTATTTTAATGGAAAAGATTAAAACATTCCTTAGGGAAGATCCTTGGGGTAGGATAGTAGCCATCAAAACCTCAGAAAATTAGGGTATTAGTAGAACACTAAGTATTCTTGAATCTTTTAAATTTTATATCTCCCGACAATAACGAAGCAGTTCAGTATCCGAAATTAACCTACATTTATAATAGTTGCGGTCAGATAGATCTAGTG
This sequence comes from Nissolia schottii, assembly GCA_003254905.1. Lineage (NCBI taxonomy): Eukaryota > Viridiplantae > Streptophyta > Magnoliopsida > Fabales > Fabaceae > Nissolia > Nissolia schottii. The sequence goes on along the minus strand of QANU01046759.1, from coordinate 9,994 downwards.
AAAAAACATTTGTGCCGTATATTACAAAAAAACCACGACTATTTCATTCAAAAAACATGCAAAGCATTGAACAACGCAAAATGGAATCTGCCAGAGATACCTGTATTCATAAAAGCAAGCACTTCTCTCATTCTCAACTCTCCCCCAGTTATCCCAGCCAACATCCCTTATACATTGATCCATATAAGTGTACGCAAAGACCACCCTTGCAAAGGGTCCCCATGGCCGTCCGAGATATGCATATGAGTTTCCTCCATTACCTGTGATAACACATCTGCAGTGGCACCGGAGACCATTCACCAGTAAAATACTTGACAAGATAAAGAACAAAAGGTTCAGAACATAAAGAAGATTCTGTGAACAGGGACGACTACAACTGAAAACTTACTTTATTTGAAAACCAATTTGTAAAGAAATATAAGAACACCACATTTTTTTCCTAATTGAGATTAAGTATCCATAGATAATACAATGCAAAGTCTCAAAGGACTAGGAAGTGGGAAATTATGGAACAGCAAGCAACATTATGTAAATCTGAAGAACAATAAATTCACTAGGACGCAGCTATGTTGATTTATAAAAACAAACAAGGCAGTTTTGACTTATAAGGATTAGTATGAGATTCTAATACATTTAGAGTAGTGTTATTGGGGCTCTTAATTGCCTATTCACATTCACCACTAATTCATCATAACTCATAAGTTCATTTCCTAAATTGCCGTAAATTAAAAAAAATGTATTCAAGTAAACCTTAATTATATGCTATTATGCTTATCTGTCTATTCAAATTTGAATCCCTGATAGTTAAAACTGCCACCTTAATAAAATATAAACCCTTGTTAATATGATGGATTAATAGATAATTTCCCTCAAACGATATCCTTGATTATTGAAAGAATCAACCAAACTCCCAACCTTAAAAGCATGATCCTCATTAACTCTAGCACGAACTGAAAATCCGAATCATCCTAGACTTCTGCCCCTAACATAAGTGTCTTAGTGATGATTGGAAATGAGACAAGATTTTAAGATAATTATCAAAAGGATAATTTTAGAGCATGAATGCTTAAAATCACGAATGTCGATTGAATAATGACAAGATTTATAGTCGTTGTGGTAAAAAAGTTTGTCAAGTCTACTTCAGAGGCCAGATGTGAGTTCAAGATGTTTGGTAGATGAAGGAACTCAAGTTTTGACTCTCATGGTGTCTAAATGCCATCTGTACAACATTCTTTATAAGAAAAGACATACGCTCCAAGGGAAAAGGTGTAAATGTTGAAGCACATGTTTCATACCATGTGTGCAATTGTTGACCATTTGGGTAAACATAAATGTAATCTCAACTTATGTTGTGTGAGACCCAGAGCCTTAGTGGCTTTACTAGTGTGCCCTCAGACTCCGATCAAGTACTTGAGACTCAGCTTGATGTTTGCTATCTTAATTTATTGCCAAAGGACCATGTGCATAGATTCGATCTAGAGGGTCATGTCTAGAAAAGCGAGTTGAGCTGACATTAAAAGGGTTGTGAGAAGAGGAAGATCATTTATGGAATCTCATTAGTCTGTATTCACCGATATACCAGTTATGACTTGTGAGTCATGATTGTATTCACAACATATAATGATAATTCAGATCTTGTGAAGATATCTTAATGAGATTTGAATGATCTAGGGTACTTGCATATTTTTTGATCTACTTGCAGGTTTAGGTTCAATGAGAGGCTATACATCCTTAAGAGGTGTATAGCATCAAAGCTCTTATAGTATGTTGGTTGCACAACCTACTTTACCTATATAAATGATTGGAGTTTTAAAAAGAATTTGTTTGTTTGCTTAAAGGTAAAATGAGCACTCCCAGTATGTGTGAGTAGGAGATGCTGGAATACGGTGAGTCCACTTATATGGGGTGCTCATGTATTCAACATAAGATGAGATAAGGGAACGTCATATGGTCATTATAGTAATTTTAGTCATTACTATTTTACCCTAGTTCACTTCCTATAAAAGTCACCTTAAGGGTTAGCTAATACGAATGAATGCCTATGATGGTAACTACAATGAGAGAGAAGGAGATTTAGGCTGTGAAAACTTGGGATCCATCCAACACACTGTGACGGAGCCTACCGATCAGTGATTCCAATCAAGGCTTCAAGATCACGCTTCCGCATTAAGGAAAAATCATATAAGTCTCCTGATCTTATATATTCAATGTAGTATTGAATCCTTATTTATTATATTATCCTTCAATAAGTGATGAGTTGACGTCATAATCATAAGCATCAAGAGAGAAGAACGTTACCTTGGGATAACAAAGTAAAAATCATTATATTTTTCCCTGTCATTCGTAGAAGTTAAAACTCAATTCACATCGTTGGGTAAAAGTATATGATGCTTAGGGATTACTGACTCTTTCTTTCTTGAATAGGTTAAGAACTTCTTAAGACTATAAACAGTAATAGGTTAAACATTGTTATAACTAGATAGTGGTCAGTTACACACCTCAAGAATACATAACCAGTTGTCTCCAGTGAAGATTTTCTGCTCTGAGCCGTAATGAACCCTGCAGACTTGCAGTGGATATGACAATGCTCCAAAAGAGCAGTGCTATTGCCAAAGACGAAGTCCACACTTCCTTCAATGTAGCAATCTTTTAAATATTGTTTTCCGTAATGTAAGTACAAAGTGTCCTGTCCACAATCATGAAAGAAATTTATCCCCCCATGGCAATGAATTGAAAATAAGACCAAGCTAGTCTGCTAATCATGACCTAAAGTAAGATACTATTATTTTCAAGAGAACGGGACAGAAATGTGACAATCATAACACCCAAAGAACTCATCTAACAAATTAATAACTTAATCAACCTGTTCTTGAAGATCCTCACAAGCAAAGATGAATTCTTTTAGGCTCTTCAACAATTCAATAATCGCATACCACCAATATAAAAATTTCACAAAGCTTCTAACCTATGTAAACCAATACATCAAGACAGTGGAGCTACCTGCCATCCAAGGAACCTGCAATTGTAGAACGCACAGCGATCTGCTGTTACTCTAATTGCCACTGCTTGCCCTGAACCCTGCCAGAAAGAAGGAAAAGGAAGAAGCACTATATAAAAGCTTTCAGTGTGTGCATGTACATAAATTAGTGTCTATAAAGCTTAAGAAAAAGTAATAATCAGGAATTTGGGATAGGAAGAACGCAGCAGTAATACCAGATCATATGACATCTTTACAACAATATCTTTTACCCGTGACAGACTAAGGGTGTATTTGGTTGATAAGTAAAAACAGGGTGAAATCCACTAAACTTCCACCCCAATTTTGTCCCCCAACCAAACACACCCTAAATGGCTAAATGTCAATTACTAGTTCTCTTTCAAATAAACACTACATCTATAAGGTGATGACAGGCCAAATACATGTACCAAATGTCAACTACCGACATAGGGAACTATCCAAATTGCTTGTGCTTTTATGAACAAACAAAATTATCTCACCAATAAAGTTTCTAAACCTACATGCACATTTATATGCCCATTTACCTAAACTAATGCTATTCAGCAAAGTGATGCCAAAGAAACTACCACAAGCAAGCACCGTAAAAACACTAAGATATCACAAGCATTACCTCAGGGGAAGAATTCTCAAAAGTAACATTCTCAGCAATAAAGTCCTCCCCTTCCACAATAGTACTTCCACAACCAAACGTCCCAGTCCCTATCACCCTATTTGGCTGCAACAAAATATTTATAAAAAATTAAAAATTAAAAAAAAAAGTGAAAAATTTTGACACATCATTCAACCCAAATGAAGAAAAGTAGAAAACACAAAAAAATTGAACAATTTTCATGCATGCCCATTATCCCAAATGAAGAAAACAGTTAAGAAAAATGAACAATTCAACACATGCCCATCAACTCAAATGAAGAAAACATTAATAAAACAACAAAAAAAAATTAGATACCTAACCTGTCAACCCAAATGAAGAAAGCAATTGAAAAAATTGAACAATTATGACACATACCCATGAACCCAAATGAAGAAAACAATTGAAAAAATGAACAATTTTGACACATACTCATTAGTCCAAATGAGCAAAAACGATCATGGAAAAATGTGGCTTACTTGGTGGTGATCGATTTTAGTGGCGGTGTTGTTCCAGGTAAGCACCGTGTCCTCGGGGCTGAGGCCAGCAAGCGTGATGAAATTCTTCGTCTTGGGAACGTACACCGGCTGCCGATAAATTCCCGGCGACACCCGGATCACCGTCCGGCGAGTGTTGCCGAGGGGCACGGCGTCGATGGCTTCCTGCACCGTTTGGAAATCCGCGGCCCCGTTTTGTGACACCGTGAATATGCAAGCTGCCATTGCACCGGTTATCTCTGTGTTTATCTATCTAATGGGTGCCCCTTCTTCTGATTCTGCGAGTACAAGAGTGTGGAGACAGAGAGAGAGAGAGAGAGAGAGAGAGGTTCTTAGCTAAGTAGAGGTAATTTTGGAGAAATTTTTTGTGCATTGGATAAGCATGACATCTAAAGAGTGTGAACATTTTCAATGTGGAATTCGATGTTAAGTGCATATCGGATGTGCGTTTAGTTTGTCCACCATACACCCTATTTAATAATACTCAGTGTAATTAGCCGTCTATTATGTTATGATATTGGTACGATGGTGACATTTGTGTAGGATAGTGTTAGGGTAGATTTATGTATAATGAGTAGGAATAGTCACAATTTGTTCATTATTTTATTATTTTATTTTGAAAACATATATAAGTAATAAATGATACAAGAAATACTTTGAAAATACTTCTTTTCAATGGTGGTCCTTTTAGAAAAATCAATTTATTCCACTTTGATTATCGTTTTAACATTTTAAACCGGAGTGGATTGCTTTATAACAATTTTATCCCTAATTTTATTATTTTTTCCTTTTTATTAACCTCGTTCGAGAAAGGAGTAATTAGCTAGAGGGAGACGAGCGGACAAACAATAGTTTTTAATTTATTTATTTGTTTATTAAATTGAGGTCATGTAATTATTTATTTAATTAGCATGCCAAAACCATGGCCATCATTAAGCACTAATTGGGGGGAGGGGTGTTATGAATGATGTCTAATTGATTGAAATGACTTTTTTTATTATATCTTTTTTTATTGAAAAGTTGGGGTAAAATTACATATATATGGCATTTACACAGAGATATTCCCGAAATGTGGGGAGAAAAAATAATTTACGGATGTGTGGGGCGCGAAAAAGC
>QANU01046710.1:50848-65065 GCA_003254905.1 Nissolia schottii | reverse complement strand
TTGGACAGCTTCGCGTACAGCTTCTTTTCCCTCAGGACTTCCAGCATGGTCCTCAAATGCCCTTCGTGTTCCGCCTCGCTCTTCAAATATACCAGAATATCGTCGATGAACACAATGACACACTGGTCCAGGTGTTCCCGAAAGATGTGATGCATGTAATCCATGAATATGGCCGGGGCATTGGTCAATCCAAAAGCCATCAAGGTGAACTCGTAGTGGCCATAGCGTGAGCGGAATGCTGTCTTCGGAATATCCTCGCCCTTCACACGAATCTGGTGGTAACCGGACCTCAAATCAATCCGAGAAAACACCTTCGCTCCCCACAACTGATCTATCAAGTCATCTATCCGGGGTAGTGGGTACTTATTCTTGACGGTTACCTTGTTCAACTGCCGGTAATCCACGCACATCTGCATAGACCCATCCTTTTTCTTCACAAACAGCACCAGGGCTCCCTATGGTGACGCGCTCGGGCGGATAAACTGCTTTTCCAACAATTCCTCTAGCTGTCGCTTCAGCTCTTGCAGCTCCACTGGCGACATACGGTATGGCGCTATCGACACTGGTCCCGCTCCGGGGACAAGGTCGATCGAGAATTCCACTTCTCGTTCAGGCGAAAACTCCGAAATGTCGTCAGGAAACACATCTGGGTACTCACAAACCACTCGAACCTGGTCTACCAGCAACTGGGCCTTCACCTCAGACGAGGCTAACATAACACATCCCTTGCCATCGAGTGGACAGTAATACAGAGACATTGCCGTCACTCCCTGAACAGTTACCTCTGGTTCCATAGGAAGAACACTGACTACCTTTGCGGCACAATCCAGTAACGATTGGCGCGTAGCCAATCCATTCCCAATATTATATCTAACCCTGTCAGAGGGAGACATATCAGGTCTGCAGTAAATGCTCTACCCTGCAACTGGAATGGAACCTTAAGACACACTAAACAAGTCTCCACGGGAGGCGCCGTAGGGGTAGATACTCTCAGAGTATATGGCAGTAAAGTGGGGGTTAGACCTAGACCCTCGACTCTAGCATGTAAAATAAATGAGTGCGAAGCTCCAGAGTCATAAAGTACAGCTAAGGATTCACCTTGCATAACACATGTACCCTGAATCATGTCGTCAGCATCCTGAACCTCCTCAGCAGAAAGGGTAAACACTCAGTCAGCTTGCTGCGGGGTAGGCGGTGCAGTCGGGCACGCCCTGGCTATGTGTCCGGCCTTGCCGCACCTGAAACACACATTCTGACCTGTGAAGCAGACTCCTCCATGTTGCCTGCCACACTTCGGACAGAGGGGCCTCGATCCTCCTGATGGCGGTTGCGGTCTTGGCGCAGGCAACGCAGCTCTTGGTGTTCCATGTCGTGACTGACTAGGTGGTCCCTTTGCTCCTGGGGTCTGCGGCTGCTGTGTCTGTCTTCTTCCCCAGTTAGTGATCGGGACGGGGAGAGGCCCTCGCCTTCTATGGTCTTGTCTGGAACTCTCAGATTTTTCCATCTTCCTCTTATTCCTCTCGCAGTTCTCTGCGGCTAGATTCCTCTAAGAGTCCTCCAATATCAGGCACTTGTCCACCAGAACTGCATAATCCCAGATGTCAAGGTGGTTCATCGCCACCTGTAATACGCCTTTCAGCCCTTGTTTGTACTTGGTACACTTCCAGCCTTCATCTGGATTCAGGCGGTAAGTGCTGGAGTACCTACATAGCTTGTCAAATTCCACCGTATATGTTGCCACAGTCCTATCTCCCTGCTTCAGCTGCATGAACTCTACCTCCTTGCGGTTCCACATCCCGCGCAGAAAGTGCTTGTCCACCACTGCGGTGGTGAATACCGTCCATGTAATAACCTCTTCGCGTTGTTCCAGCAAAGGCCTAGCAGACCTCCACCAATCTCGAGCCACTCCTCGAAACATCCTCGAAGCGAACTTCACCTTTTGCTCCTCAGTCCAGTCCAGGTCTTCGAAGACCTGCTTCATCCCCTCAATCCAGTCATACACGATCTCGGGGTCAGCCTGCCCTTCAAAAGTAGGCGGGCGAGCTTTCACGAACTCCGCATACTTTTGAGTATCCACCTCTCTTGGGGTTGGTGGTGCGTTCCTTGCTGCTGTAGCAGCGGCCATCTGGGCCGTGGCGCGAGCCATCTCGCGTATAACGTCCTCGAAGTCCCCATTATCTAGGGTGTGTCGTGTCTGATCTCTCCTAGGAGGCATGACTGTCTATAGAGCACCTGCAAGGACCCGAGGTGATCAGTCTCAAGCAAAAGCTAGTGCACACAAACAGTACATTTATCCTAGAAACAGTCTACACCACTATTATGCTTGGAAGCATAGCGCAACTCAGTCCTCAGGCTCTCTTGGACCAAACTGCTCTGATACCAACTGTAACACCCTAGGTTAGCAACTTATGCTTAAGTCATAATTTGCGTCCGCTAGGTTGTTATCTGCTGTGTGGGAGTACTGATAGTCCCTAATTTGCTTTGGAAAATACTCAAGTTAACTGAAAATAAGGACCCGTTTTTTTTTTCTTTTTAAACATAATCTATCTGTCAATCTAGAGCCATGCGTGTGGACTATTTTGAGTCCTGTATAGTCGTACCACAGATAAATGCGTGCGTCGTCTGTCATACATGTACATACATAAACAGTAAAGTAAACAGCACCATGTGGGTCCAAAAGTCAATGTCATACATATCAAGAAGTCATTTACATACATATTATAAATATAGTATAAATACATCAAAAGCTACAGAATGGAATACAGCCAAATACACCTATGACTGGAACTACAAGCAAAAGGTGGTGTCTGATGACAGGGTAGTGACGTAGGGCTGGTCAGGTCTCTGGCGCGTCCTCGCTGAACTCCTCCTCCGGGTCCTCCTCTGGATCCTCCTCCTCCGGCTCTGACCCCTCTGGCTCGTACACCGGCTCCGGGTCGTCCTCCTCGTCATCCTCCTCCATGGCTATCAGAGGATACTCCTCCTCGGGTGAGGAAGGCACTGGTACATCCGGTGGGTCTCGGGGGCCGTAGGATGGGCCTGCCTCGTGGCTGGGAGAATGAGGTACGAACAGCTGGCGATAGTCTCTGGTCGTCCTCATCCGTGCCGTCTGCTGGTAAGCCTTGGGCGGTCGTAGCCTCACAGAAACTAGGTCGACCTCCACGTCCTTCTCATACGGGATGGGTTCACCGTCAACGGAAGTCTCTAGCTCGGGAAGTACCGGTGGCGCGGCTCGGCGAGGTGTGGGGTGGTTCACTACTAGCACTAACCAAAGCTCTGCCTCCTCCCCTGTCTCAGGGTCTACTGTCCTAAATCTGCTGCGCAGGATCAGCCTCTTCCTCAGTGGGGACGTCATCTATCTCGCCTGAAGCCATAAGTGAGTGGGGGTGAGAACAGTGGTTCTCAGTGGTGAACTATGACTGGGGCTCTGGTTGCTGACTTATGCTCCGGCCGTCCGGGAGATCTCTAAGTGTTCATGCATCTAGACAACCTACCAGTTATTTCTTGCCTAAGTCCTGGGCAACTTTATCTAGTTACTAGGTGACAGGGAACTAATCTTTCTTACTAAGTTCTCGTGCTTTCTATCCTCGACCGTTCCGACATTGCTACATATAAGCGTATGCCCGGGACCCTGCCCCATGCGTTCCTTATGAGCATGGTGACATGGTCGAGACATCGCGACGCTTTAATCACATAGGTATGTATGCAAGGTGATCGTGTCCCATGCGTTCCTTGTGAGCCTGGTGACGTGATCGAGCCCCATGCGTTCCTTATGAGCATGGCGACGTACACAATGCCTGCGTTCCTTTTGAGCCTGCTCTTGTGCACTATGCATGAACTTTAACATTTTAAGTAAATGGTACCATATACTTACTCTTTCTTACGCATACCGGCTCACCCGGGTTAGCGTCTTCTTATTCATCATGTATACTCATCACATGCACTTTATCTTGCTGTACTATTCTGGTTCTTACATCCATTATGATCTTCATTCATTAACCTTGGTCATAGCATAGTCTCTAGTGGTCTATCCTCATGATGCATGCTCAACTAGACATTCATAGACTTGTTCACTGCAACTTTCGGTGGCTCATAGTAAAAACACATGTCATTATAAACTTACTGCATAGACTTCTTCGTGCTAAGTACTTGTTGGGATATGGTGGACCTCGGAAACCCTTCTCCGGAAACCACTCTCAGCGTCATGGGACCTCCGCGGAACCCACTAGGTTACTCTATGGGATCTTTCAGCGTCAGGGGACTTACGCGAAACCCGCTTGGCACCGCTGCTAACGCTAGTCAGGACTACAGGAACCCGCTCAGCCGCTCTAGGGTACCTCTGCAGAATCCCTGCAGTCACTACTACTGGTACTCACTCGGTCTACTCTTCAGGGAGTTACTAATCACTCTGGGGAATCTATGCAGAACCCTCTCAGTACCACTCCTAGTGCCTACTCAACACTCTTCACGTAACCTTCTCGGCTTTCCAGGGATCCTCCACGGACCCACTCAACACCATTTCTGGTGCTTACCCAACACCCTTCACGTAACCCTCAGTTTTCCAGGGATCCTCTGCGGAACCCTCTCAACACCATCTCTGGTGTCCACTCAGCAACTCCAAGCAACCTAATCAACTCTTGGGGGATCCTCCTCGGAACCCTCTTAACACCATTTTTGGTGCCCACTCAACAACTCCATGTAACCTTCCCAACACTTTAGGGATCCTCCGCGGAACCCTCTTAGTACTACCTAGGGTATCCACTCAGGCACTTCGGAACAACCATTCAACACTCCTGGGTACCTACGCAGAGCCCAACTCCGAACTACCTAAGAATCCACTCAGCCATTCTAGGGTCCCTCCGCGAAACCTTACTCCAGCACCACTTCGGGTGTTCACTCGGCACACCCTCCTGGGGACTACTCAGCCACTCCAGGGGTCCTCCGTGGAACCCTTCGGTCACCGCTACTGGCCCGCTCTTCAACTCTAGACTCCTCTTAGTACTCCTTCCGCGAAAAACTCGACGTCCAGCTCCTGGCTTATTTTCTCTCATTCTCTTACACTCATCCCATGTTCATACCACATATTCCAACAGTACTCGAGCAACAACAGGACGCTCAAGAATCATGAAACAACATAAATAGATTCAACATGCACAGTAATATTTGTACTCATGGCATTTCTAAATCTTTCCCACTCAAAACACACACACATAAAACATGCAATAAACATCCCATAGACAGGGGTGATGATACTACCCACTTGTAGAAAACTTGGTGGTGGTGGTGAGGGGAGTTTTGAGTGGAGTCCAACAAGCCTTGTTGCCTTCCAAAGCTTAAGCTCCTTCTTTTCTCCAAGACGAAGATCCTTGAGCAAGTTGAAGGATAAATGAGGTTGTTCCTCTTGACTTTGGGAGGAAGGAAATGAAACTAAAGTGAAGAGACTTGAGGGCTGTGATTTTCGGTTTTGTGGGGAGTGGAAGGAGAAGGAAATGTGCTTGAACTCTTGAAGGTTTAGTGGTGTGTTTGAAGAATGAGAGAAAAGCAAATGTCTCTTGGGGCTTTGGGGGGAAGCTCTCGGTTTTGAAGGCTGATGGTGAGGGAGATTACTTGGTTGTTTGGGTTTAATAAATGTGGTGAATAGTGGGAGGTATGGGCATAGGCATGGTGCATGATGTGATTAGGCTTTGAAGTGGAAGACAAGTAATGGAGGTGTAAGAGTGGAAGCATGATTTAGGGAAAATTTTTTGGGCAAAAATCCTAGCTCAAGCCGTGCAGCCCCTTCAGCTCTAGCTGCTGAAATTTCATTTTCTTTCGATTCCGGTTCGCTCGTGTTTTATCACTCGCAGTGTCGGTACGTCGTGCACGGTTGTCCGAAAAATATTCCGTTTATACCCTCGCGATCCTCTAATCCTTCCCTACTTAAGAGTATTAATATTTAAGGATGTTTTGTGAATTTTTCTCCAGAAGAGTATTTTCCCAGACGCCCTTTTTCGCGTTAGAAAATTCTGTCGACGAACAGCGGCCGTTCAGTTGCCGGCTGGACTTTCTATCGCGACACATCTTATTTCCTAGGAATATTCTATTTGATAATTTCCCATTTTAATTTTATAATCATGATTAGAAAATTAATTTAATAATTATGTGTACGATTATTTTTCTAAGAAAAATCGGGATGTTACAGTTACAATAAATACAGAGTATAATAATAGTTACATATACAAGGCATAATCAGTACATAGCAAAATATCTATCTTTTGCAAAACTAAACTAGCTGGTCCTCTGCTAGTTTGTGCTTCACCTTGACTGCTCCACGTGCGGCTCCTCATGTGGCTCCTCGTGGCCCATATTGTCCTCGCCTGCCCCTGGAAGCATAAGCGAGTGGGGGTGAGAACGTTTGTCCTCAGTGGTTTTACCTTGGCGTCGGGGGATTCCTTTTTACCTCACTTATGAACCAGGCCGCTCAAGAGATCTCTATGTGTACATGCATACTAACATCCTACTAATTATTATCTGGCCTAAAGTCCTGAACGGCTTTATCTACTTTACTATGTGACTGGGGGAACTAGTCTTTCTTATCTAAGTTCTCGTGCTTGTTAACTTTTCTGGCGTATATACATAGCCGTCTCGAGCTTTCTCTTGACGGTACTTACTTACTATATATAGACTTACATACATTATCATATACTCATGCATCACATAGTCATTCATCATCATAAACTTCATGCATGGGGGGACCTGGAGATTCTCTTACGCTTCTAGCTAACTGATGGACCGGGATAGCGTCCTTCTTATCATCTTTATTATCTTCTCGGCTAACTAATGGACTGGGCGTCGCATCCCTCCGGCTAACTATCGGATCGGGGGTGCGACCTTTCACCTTGAGTCCTTCCACTCATGTAACCGAGGCCTTCCAGTTACAACCTACTTCTGTCCTCAAATTGATGACGACCAAGCCGCGCTTACACCTGAGTGGTTGCGAACCACCGCGGATAACTATAGTTCTGTATTCGTACATCAATAGAGATAACCATTCAACTGCTAGGATGGCGAGCGGCTAGCCCTTGCGACTCAACCAAGCATGGATTCAAGCATCATCATCATTATTATTATTATTACTTAGGTGTGACGTCACCCTTAGCATTCATCATCTCTTTACCATCTTTCTTTTCTTTCTTTCATTCTTTCTTTCATTTCTTATCATTAACCAATCCACCTTGCGGGACTGGTGAGGGGCTTACGCCAAGATAAAGGATTCCTATCAAATAACTACATACTTATTTCCTAGTGTTCAATGATAATCTTTACATATTAGGTGATTAACCTCTAGTTCTCTAAGGTTGTCCTAACACTTAAATGACAACCCTGGCCTCATGATACATGACATTATAATCATTCTAATCATAAATCATCTACATGCAATGTTCCACATACATCATCATAAACATACTTCATGCAATATTCCTCATACATCATCATAAACATACTTCATGCAATGTTCCACATACATCATCAAAAACATACTTCATGTATATCAGTCAACTTAATAATTGTTGGAACTGTGTGCCCAAGACAGTTTTCATAAACCTTGGATTCGTGAAAATGACTAAGTTTCAGGCCGCTCAGCGCCCATGTGGTCTACTCAGCGGTCCCTGAAACTATTCCCATCACAAAACTCTTTTTCAACTGATTTTTCAAATCAGACTTCAGGCTGCTTAGCGGTGCCTGAAGGTTTTCACACTTCAGAAACGTTTTCCAACCTTATTGCTAAGTTTCAGCCCTAGGCCGCTCGACGATTCTTGAGACCGCTCAGCGCACTGGGCGAAACTGCAGCATACTCCCCTTGTGTTCTCGCTTTCTTTTGTTCATGGACACTCCTTGGGGTTCCTCCACAAGTTCCAACATGCATTATCCAACATATTTCGACTCAAAGAATCATGGAGAAGTCATCTACAACTTAAGCCTAGCAATCTAACATAAACTACCATAGTTCACATAATCACTTAGAATCAAACATAAGCAAACATAAGCTCCAAGGAGATGAGCAAGCCAAGTTTACCCACTGACATACACCAAAACGTCATTAATTTCAGTGCGCAATCAAATAATAATTTATAAAACTAAGAAAACCCCAAAAACGTAGTACAGGGGCTAACCTAGGTCGTCTCTAAGGAAGTAATTTCCATGCCAATTATAATTACAATTAAAAAAGGGGGGTTTGGATTGATGAATAATAATAAAAAGAAAGCAAAATAAAAGTAAGTTAACAATGATAAAAAAAAAAAGCAATATCCTGCATTTGGTGTTTCTAGATCAAGGATTAATTGTCATTGGTTCCTAATTAATTATTCATAAGAGGGGATATTGTTTATTAGTTGAAATCTCTAACTAATACGCAATTCACTTAAGAGACTACTGTAACATCCCACTCTTTTCTTAGCGAAGATTTCCCCAAATAACTGTTAGTAGATTGTTCGCTGAGTTGATTGTGTGAATTAACTTGTAGAGGTCAGTAGAAATTTCTCTGTAGGGATTTGATAAATTCTGCTGACACTCAAATGATTCCTCTCGACCCCTAGAGATGAATGAAAAACTTAGACTGGCGAAAAAACGGAAATCGGTTCGGTTTCGGACGATTCCACAAACACCCGAACAGTCCCGGTTGACCCCGTCTAGCCAGTAGAACTGAGCAGAGAGTCTCAAGTCTCTGGGAATCCAACCTATACTCGGAGAAAGTCCCAAATACCTTAGATTAGCCCTACAACTTTATTGGGAAGTTTGGGAGATAGCGAAACCGCAAGCGGAACGGTTGTCCACGGACGCGGGAGCTTAACGATGCATTAGAGGTATCTGTGAAAAATACTCCTCCGGAGAAAAAATCACAGACACCTTCTAAAAATAATATTCTTAGGAAGAGGGAAATTAGAGGATCGCGATGGTATAAGCAGAATATTTTTCGGACGACCGTGCGCGACGCACCGGGACTGCGAACGATAAAAAACGAGCGAAACGGGACCGAGGTGGGGCCCAATCTGATTCAGCACGTGGGGAAGGCAGATTTCTCAAGAAAAATAATTAAAAATGCCTTGATGTGACTTGATGACCTTAGTATTATCCAAACTAATTAAATAATTAGAAAAGTAATTAAAAAGGGCATTTTTGTAATTTTGGGCCAAGGGCAAAATGGTAAAGTGGGCAATCAGCCCTTGGGCTATAAATAGCACCCCAAAACCGAAAATGAAGAGGAAAAATTAGAAACCTTGCCAGAACTCTGTCCGGTTGCCGATCGACTGCCGTTCTGTCAAACTGGAGACCTAGACACCGTCTGCCTTAAGCCCAATTCACTTCCCTCATGAACCCCCTAACCCTAGACCACGAAAATCACACCAAAACCCCAAGGAAAGCTGCAGCAATTTCAGCCAAGAGGAGCAAGGAGGCAGCCAAGCAAGCTAGGAGCAAGCAGGAACCGTCGGAGCCGGGGAAAGGTGGGTAAATCTGACATAACCACTGTCCATGTGGCTTAAGATGTTTGATGCCATGCTTGTGATATGTATGCTAGGATAGATTAGGTTCTTACTAGGTTTATGTTCTTTGATGATGATGATGGAAATTGTGTGAATATGTGGCTATGTGCTAGAGATGCTAAGTGTTACATGAACATAGGTTAGGAAAGCATGAATTGGTGGTTTGATTTGTTATGGAAATGATTTTAGAAAATTTGATGTATGTTTACGGTTGTTATGGTTGTTAGAAATGAATAAGGAATGCTGGAAAAAATGCTTTGAGGCTTGATGGTTAGAAACCTTGTAGAACATGGAAAAATGCAAGAATTGGGGGCTAAAATTCGTCAGGACCCGCTGAGCGGCCAGGGATCTCGCTGAGCGGTCTTAAGCGCTGAGCGGTATGCCCTAGGCGCTGAGTGGCCTGAACGAAGACAGCCCTCCCCTTTTCGAAAAATTGTCATTTTCTGAACGAAAACTCCATTTTTATATACTGCTTGCAATTATCCATGGATCTACTGATTTTATTAAGCATGTTAAAGGTTGTGATTTAAGGATTTATGTGCAAGGCTTTCTAAGGTATGATAAAGGTTATGAACTGAGGTTTTATGTTTAATGCATATGAACTGTAACTGGATTGATAAACTGTAATGATGAATGCTATGTGATTATGTGTCATGGAAAATGGTTTTACAAAAGGAAAGGAAAGGAAAAAGAAAAGGGAGGAAAGGAAAAGGAAAGGTATCGGGCATGACGTCACTAAGTCCCAAAAAGGAAAAGGAAAGAAAGGAAAAAGGAATCTTTTCCTAGCTGGGCCACTAGCCGGCAGGAAAGGCAAGTTGAACCCAGGGCATGCTTCGTCCCTAGCATAAGAACGGGGTAGGGTCCCCTCGCCACCCCTAGCATAAGGGTGGATTTTCCTATCGTGAGCTACTAAGGTTTAGCGCGGCCTAGTCCTCACGGTACTGAGACACTAAGGAAGCCTGTGGCGGTAGGCCACCGTTACAGGGGGGTTCAGCTTGAAGTATGTGCTCTATGTGATATAACTGTACATAAGTGGAGGTGCGAAGAAGCTTATAATTAAAATGGGCACGGTTATAAGTGGACGCACACTGAAGCTTATTATGTGATTATATGACTATGTGATTATGTGCAACTTAGGAAGTAAGGTGGGAGACAGATAATGTAGTAATGAAGAATAGGTTCCCCAGTCACCTAGTTAATTTAGATAAAGCTGCTCAGGCTTAGTATGGATCTTAAAATCAGTAGGGTGATAGTATAACTGTAACACCTAGAATTCCCTGAGCGGCCTGAGGTATGTATGAGAAAAAAGAAATCCCCTAATCCCTAAGGTTTCCCACTAAGAGCGCCATGTTCTCACCCCACTCATCCATGACTTCAGGTTTTGATGGAGAACAGGGAGCTGAGCAGTACAAGGAGGAGACATTCCTAGACGGGACAGCGGAGGAATAGACTTTTAGCTAGTAGATAGTATATATGTTTATGGGCACCATTTTGCAATCTTTGTACTTGTTATGTAAATTATAACTCATGTACTTATATACTTGTTTATGTATGTATGATGGACCACGTTTGTAATTATGATATGTGTTAATTACTTCCATATTCTATTAATTAAGCATGCTATATTTTCCGCTCGCGATGTATGCTCTAAACGCAACAAGGCTCCTAATTTTAGTATATGTGACGTACAAAAGAAAATTTTAATCTGGTCCATATTTTGGGTAACAATATGTTCAATGTACAAATGGGACTAAGTACTATCCCCACCAGAGCAGATAACAACTTAGCCAGCACGCTTGCGACTTAAGCGTAGGCTAGCTAGCTAGGGGGTTACAACTACGATCGTCAATCTCCTAAGCATTTATTAATACAGGAATTAAAACTAAGATCTCAGCATTTAAAACCCGTATCAATTATGTTCTAATTGCACAACCTAATTAAATCTAATTAGTTCCCCCAAAAAGTTCCCAAATCCTAAATCAATAAATCCTACAATCGTCAAGATCTATCAACCTAGAATTAACCCTAACCAATAACATGCAATCGCTATATTACTAATCAAGGGCGGAACAAATCATGAATAAACATTAAGCACAAGACCTCGAATTAATCCTAATCTAGAGTTACCGCATGCAAGATATTAAGAAACTACTCCTCCATGGGTGGAGGATAAAGGCTCATAATAAAATAAAATAAGAAGAGAGTAGAAAATGGCCGAGAATTAAAATAACAAAACCTGAATAAAAGAACAAAAGCAATTCGCAAATAGTTGGGAGCTTGCGTTGTCAATGTGAGCGCTCCAACAATCCTTGAAGAAATAAGAACTAAGTACTACTAACATAAACCTAAAGTACAATAAAATAAAAGGAAAGGTGCAGAAAATAAAAGTGGAGGCTGAGTGTGAAGTTCTCTCCAAGTTGTTGAGAGAGGATTTCTATTTATAGAGGATTGGCCTAAAGTGGGAGTAAATCCTGCACTCTCAGCACATCAGTTAGTAAAATGACGATAACTTCGGCTACAGATATCAGATTGAGGTGATTCAAATTCCAATTAAAGCTAAGAGATAGATCTACAACTTTGTAGTTGAGGTCAAATCGAGATTCAATCTTTATCCTGGCGCCAAATCCGTGGTAAAGTCAGCATTAAAAATCCTCAGCAAATCTTTGACCAAATCTTTTTGAATTTGAATTTAATCTTGAATTTATTGGTCTCAATCTTCTCTTCAAATATCTTCTTTGAAATTTATATCTTATCAAATCTCCTTTAAATCTTCAATGATCCTCTTGACAATTTATTTTCTACAATAAAAATAGAAAACTAAAAAAGTACAAAAGAAATCTACACATTAAATTCTAAGATAAAGTAGTGCTTAAAATTGCATTTTTCTCAATTTCTCACAAAAGAGGATAATGTGAAAAACATATTAATTAAGCATTAAAATTACACATTTTTAGGGTACAAACTCCACCTATCACCCACCTTATTTAGAGGCTTTAAAGGCTGGTTGGATGAGGAGAGAGTTGGGGGAGAGTAGTCCTCCAAGTGCAGAGCTTCCTCCTAGCTTCTGTCAGAGTTTTTGTACTTTTTCCCGGTTCTGACGGTTCCTGCTGGCTCCTTGTAACACCCTAGCTAACTGCCCATGCTCGAATCATACGCAACGCTCGCTGGGTTGTTGATACATTTGGCGGGGTTACTTAAAGCCCTTTATTATGTTTCGAAAATATCGTGTTACGGAAAAATAAGGACCACCAATTTTTTTTTCAAGACTTATCCCACTTTTCATACATATAAGATACGAGCCACGCAGGAATTAAGATATATAATAATACAAGCAGTAGAGCATCAGCTTATCGGATGAAGTATCCATAGTATAGGCGATTGAAATAAACAAGTACGTGGTCCATTACACTTAGTTACAATAACCACAGAGTAGTTTGCTAATATATACATATACAAAGATCGTGCATACATAGATACATAACAAAATGCCAACATGGCTCAAAATGGGTCGGACTAGGCCTAGGGTCTACTGCTCCCTGTCCCATCTCCGGGTTCTTCACGGCTTCGTGGGTGGCTCCTCATACGACTCCTCGGGGCCCTCGTACTCTTCGCCTGCTCCTGGAAGCATAAGCGAGTGGGGGTGAGAACCTTGGTCCTCAGTGGTTTATCTTAGTGTTGGGTGATTCAGTTACTCACTTATGAACCAGGCCGCTCAGGGAATTTCTACGTTTCATGCATACTATTTTCTTACTGATTTCTGTCTTGCCTAAGGTCTTGAACGGATTTATCCACCATTACTAGGTGACTGGGGATCTAATCTTGCTTACTTAAATTCTCGTGCTTATTATTCTTGCGTCTATACTTAGAACGTACTAAACGTCTTGGGACGCTCCCTTGACGCTACATCATACATAAACCCTTCGAAATGCATACATACATATATACTTTACCACATGCACACTTACCTACCTAAAATCATACATATACTTATTCACATGCAAGCATACACGCATACTGTCACCCATACACTTACTCAATCATCACATCTTTGCATTTTCCTAACCTCTATACTTTATGCTTGGGGGACTTGGGAATCTCTTACACATACCGGCTTACCGGGTTAGTGTCCTACTTCTCCGCTCACCGGCTTGCCGGGTTAGTGCATCTTTTCCTTAGGCATACCGGCTTGCCAGGTTAGCACTTTCTCTTCTTACGTGTACCGGCTTGCCGGATTAACGCTTTTTCCTTTTCTTCTGCCTTTTTTTGTCCGTCTTTTACCTTCCTGTGTCATTAACCTCTTCGAACAATCCACCCTTGGGCGACTGACTCGTTAACCGATCCGAACTTGTAAGGATGGCAAGGTAACACATCAACCAATTCACTTGTGAACTGGCGAGGGGCTTGTCTGTAAGACTTTGCCAAGAGAGGGCTTTCCTAGCATATAACTATATACGTATTTCCCTAAGTTCCATTATGCTTTCTTGAACATTAAGTCATTGACCTCTAGTGTTCTAGGGTTGTCCTAACTCCTAGGTGACATCCCATCCTCATGATGCATGCTCAAATACATAAGTATGGCCTAACCTTACTCATTGGATTCCTTAGAAACACTAAAGTCCCAACTCTGCCAGGTTTCATTCGAATACTTGTTGTGGTATTCGAATGAAATCCCTCAGAGTCCTTTCATTCGACTGAA
>QANU01046710.1:0-50347 GCA_003254905.1 Nissolia schottii | reverse complement strand
ATATATATATATATATATATATATATATCATTATTTATTAATTTGCCAATTTCAGTAATTTAACCATGGAAATAGTGCGTGCACACAGACACTCTAAAAATGTTCTGAGCACATATCCGCGACCTACTAAAATTCCCGGTCAGAATAATCGCCTCTGTCATAATTTTAAGTAAACCAGAAAATTAGGGTTTTTAGCGAAATTTTCCCAAGGGGAAGTTTTTGGGACGTTACACTCCTGGCTTGCTTTGATGCCTCCAAGCTCTTCTTGGCTGAATTTCTTCAAGATTTCCTTAGGGTTTTGAAGGGATTTTTGTGGGTTAGGGTTAGGGGATTCCTGGAGGAAGTGAACTAGGTTTAAGGCAAGCGGTGTCTGGTTCTCTGTTTTGACAGAACAACAGTCAATCGGGAAAACGGACAGAGTTCTGGTAAGGTTTCCAATTTTCCATCTCATTTTCGGTTTTGGGGGGATATTTATAGCCCAAGGGCTGAATGCCCATTTTACCATTTTACCCTTGGCAAAATTACCAAAATGTCATTTTAATTTAATTTTCTAATTATTTAATTAGTTTGGATAATCTTAAAGTCAAATCAAGTCACATCAATGAATAGTAACCCTTATTTTATTATTTTTCCCAAAAATTCTCCCATGTGGGCCCCACTCAGTCCCGTTTCACTCGTATTTGGTCGTTCGCAGTGCCGGTGCGTCGCGCACGGTCGTCCAAAAAATATTCCACTTATACTGTCGCGATCCTCTAATTTTCCTCTACATGGAGGTGTGATTACTTCAAGGTATTGGTGAATTTTTCTCCGGAGGTATATTTTCCACAGGTATCTTTGATACACCGTTGAGTCCTGATGATTGCAGACCACTGTTCCGCTCGGGGTTTCGCTATTGCCCAATCTTCCTAATAAGGTCATGGGGTTATTCTAAGGTGTTTGTACCCTTTCTCCGGTACAGGGTAAGTGTCTAGAGACTTTGGGACTCTCTGCTCAGTTCTATTGGCTAAACGGGGCCAAACGGGGCTATTCGGGTGTCTGCGGAATCGTCCGAAACGGAACAGAATTTCGTCTGGTAGATGTTTTAGGTTTTCTATCCAATTCTAATGGTCAAGGGGAATCATTTGAGTGTCAGCAGAATTTTGAGAAACTAAATAGAATAATTTCTACATACACTGTCGTCTTAGGGAATCAGGCTTCTACTTTCCTGACGTTTCCAGCGTTGCTAGCGTTCCTGGGCACCCTATTTTATTCCTAAGCTCTCTGATATTCCGCACTCCATCTATTTCTTTTAGATTATCCCTTTTCACCTTAATATCTTAAGGTTACCACTCTAACCTCGATCGCTCCTGATTTCATATTCTCTTTGCTTCCCTCGTACGCTTAACACCTCTTCCTTATCAAGCTTAGTACACCCTCCTTTGTCCTCCAAACCCAACCTTTTGCACCTCTCTATGTAAAACCTAAATTGAATTATGCAGCCGCACTTGGACTCGATCCCCTCACACTTGATTGTTATTCCCTCTTCTTAGATTTATGTTTATACCTCCAACCCTAGTCGTACTCTTACCTACATCCTTAACCCCGTTGATACGATGTATACATGTCCTCTTTAAACCTATATATTCCACTGCCATGCTCACTCGACTCTCATGCATTCCTCTTTTTACTTTCTTGCTGTCCATGTCTGCTAAATAAGCCTCATTCTTCCCCTTTCGAGATTCCAAAGCCTAACCTCCCTAAATCTGGCACTTGTCCACCCTGGCCACATAGTCATAGGCGTCCCGGTGCTTGACGGACACCTGTAGTTCACGCTTCCAACCCTTAAAGGAGTTCGTACACTAATTTATTATGCGAAATCTTTGCTGAGGGAAAACTAGGATGTTACATTCATGATGCAATTCGTTGGAGCTTGGATTGCCATTTAAATAAACATTCGCAGTTGATGCCTCCGTGAAGTTCACATACAAATCAATGCAACTCAATTGTGTCTTATATATTTCATATTGAGGAAACATATGTTGCACTTGAGCGTCATTTGATATTGTTATGGGCCGATATTTTATCAGCCCATTCAAGAGAGACACCAGTGATTTATATCTTATTCTCTCCACACTCTTATCAAAATGGTGGCATATAACACTACACAAATCTGTGAATGACATAGAAAACCAGAGGATAATGACCTCTGCCTCGTGAGGACTAACAAACTCAACACCCTCAATATTATTTTTTGTGACTGAACCATCATAAAAAATATATGAAGCAACCCTTCCCCTATCCATTTTTTTTATCAAAACAAAATTATAAACACCCAAAATAGAATGACAGAATATAAGAGATGTGATAGAATAAAAACAGAATAGAAGAGAAAGAGGAAGCAAAATGAGAGAATAGAAGAGATAGAGGAATGAGAGAATGTTGTGAAGAGGGAATGTGAATTGGTGAGGAGATATGAGACCCTCCCACCCTTTTTATAGTGGTAGTTTCCCAGGTAATTTTTAGACAGTCAAATTTTATACTGAAATCGCCAAAGACTATGGCGATTTCAGTACTGGCAATACTGATTTCAGGGGCTGAAATTGCGATAGGGGTGGCGATTTCAACCCCTTTTTTTAAAAAAAATAATTCAAGGGTTGAAATCACCACCCTCTATGGCGATTTCAGCCCTTTTTCAAAACAAACAAAACAAAAAAAAAAAACCAGGGTCTGAAATTGCCATAGGGGTGACGATTTCAGCCCCAAAACCATACATCCGTAAATTAATTGCACTGCTCATATTTTGGATAAATAAACCTACAAAAGCAATATAAAGGTAAAAAATCCACATTTTACCAAGAATAAAAAACAAAAAAAAGGATGTTGAAACCCAACCCAAGAAGAAGAGGATGAGATCTATATCTTGTTCACAATCTAAAATCTACGTTATGAATAAAAAAGAATCAAAAAAAAAAAAACAAAGGATGAAGAAGAACAAAAAGAAAATGAGCATGATAACCACAGTAGACAGATGACAAGGAGGGTAAGGTGTGAGTTTTTCTCAGATAGGATGGTTTTGAGATTTGGGAGTGTGTGGGAGCATGAAATACAAAATCATACTAGATTCTATACCCGCACGATGCGCGACGGGTATATAAAACATGCTAATATATAGACATGCAGATTATTGTACTATTTAGTACTAATCATAATAATACTGGTATAAAAAACTTGATATCGTACTAATGAATAGACCACAACATGAATTAAAATGACAATTATATCACCTAATGAAGTTCACATATTGAAGTATTAATATATAAACTTACTATTACAGTACCAGATAGATAAACATAAGTTATATATATAAAAGTTATAGCTAACAACAATTCACGCATTTTGTAACGGGTTACAATGACTTGCAATCTTCATTGTAACAAAACATTCTTGTGTTAAATCTTCTCACAGTCGCAATCCTAATCTGAGTTGAATGAAAAAAAAACATAAGTATCATTTTATTACACCGTAACTATAAATGAACACGTACAATTATTGATGAAGTATTATGATCAATTTGGATCAAAAATAAACCTTGATGACCTTATTTGTTTGTAGATGTTGCGTCAGAGATTTCCTTATATTTTATAATCCTAATACAAAGTTTTATTACTATAAGGTTAATAAATAATTGTGCAAATATTAACTTAACTGAAACCATGTTACCTATCAAGTTGTTGTTGCAATTCAAGAATAGCTAGATCATCTTCTTGTTGAACAATAGGTTGTTGCTCATTGTTTTGATCCTCGTGTGGAAGATTGTGAATGTTTTGCTTAATTATATGAGTGTGGATGAAGTTTTTGAAATGGTAGACATCAAAGGGTAAAATGAAAGCCATGTTCTTAGATACTTCTCTTCTATATTGTATCTTGTATTGCATTTCATCTTTAGGAATTATATGAAAAATTCCCCTACTAGTATAATATAACTCAATTACATAGTTTTGTCTAAGTTGGTAGAATTTTAATATCTCTTGAAACACTTCATCTATAACAGCAATTGTTGAACATGGCCTTATCCTAAATGGAAAGCAGTTGTCCTTGTCATCTATGCCGTATACAACATCTCGGATCTTCTCCCATACTTTTGTATGAAACTAAGAGGGATTTCTCCTACGTTCTATACAATTACAAACAGAACTAATTAATAAAGCTATTTTTTACACCACATATAGCTAATAGCATAATATGATAAGTAAATTTAAAGTTACAATAATATACAATTTTTAATAAATTTACAAATTTAACAGACATATATCTAATGTCATCAATTGTCAAACATATTAAGAGACATAACATAGATAGTATGTAAACTTTAACATAAACTTTATTGTGCAAGCATGTAATATACAGCACTAAGTCCATTATTTGTGTGGAGGTCTCTATGTGAATTGTAACTGATTATTTATAGATGAGCTATTCTAAACATAATAATTCAAATTGGCATGGACAATAAAGCGTTAATTGTTATGTAATAATTAGCTCACATGCCAAACATTCGACAGTTATCTCAATTACATAATGAGCATGTTCAATTGGAGTCAAACTTGAATAATAATTGTCTCTTATATTTTGTAACTAAATAAAAATCCATACATTATTGTATTTATGCATTTGAATGTAATTGTATCTAAAATACAATTTCTATTTGATATAAGAGTTTTTAATCCAAATTATTACACAAATTGTATAATAGTTGTAGTTTGTTATATTGAATAGTTTATTCAATTCTTCTATGATCTTACATGTTGGCTTGAAACCAAAATGCATTTGTTTTATAATATCAATATCAAGGCAAATAAACACTGAGATATGGAAGAATGCTAAACATACTTTAATTGTATGTCGGACAAATAAAGAAATAGTGTTCAAGTGAGTTGGGAATGATATTGATCTACACAAACTATGCAAGGTTATGTTTCTATTTATAATTGGCCATTACCTTTCAAATTTTTAATCCAAGCCAAAAAATAATAAAATCATTGCAATGAAATCATGGAGATGATCATCGATTAAATACAACAGGCAATGCAAAGCTGCTCTGTGGTCATCGATTGAGGGAGTTGTATACATATTTCGTAAATAAATTTAAATGCAGTTTAGTAAACTAATTAGACATAGATCTCTTCATGATTTGTTTGTAAGGCACAAAAGGTTTTACCATTTAATTCAAGGTTAAAGTGTCAATTGTTTTAGTACATTACTCTCTTGTCTTTACTCTAACAATCAGTTCACTCTAACATACTCATGGGAAGAAAACAAATCTATACCTCAATTACCTTATTGTTGTTTGATTTTTTGCTAATTGAAACTTGAACTGTTTATTCGACTCCCTTCCTCATTTCTTGGTAATAAGGTTTAGACCAAACATATAATTAATTAGTTTATCAAATATGAGAGAGAGGTTATTGAAATTAAGTAGTTAATAAGGTGAAGTATTACGTTGTAGTTTAAATTAAGTATTTAATAAGGTAAAGTATTATGTTCATTATATACCTGATCACAATTTGTATGATGCAAAAGTCAATTATCCTTTTTTCTTGATCTTTTGACACGACATTTAAAATTGAATGAACTGCAACAAAAACAATGAAATTAAATCAATATATTAGGATTAATTGCTTTGGTGGCTTTGTTCAATTGAACATGGTCCCATGATGCAAAAGGATTAGTACGTCCAGTTTGTGTTTTGTTGATTGGTTGTGTGCTGCTTGTATTCGAAATTGTAACAATAGCTCATTTGCTCATTCCTTGGTAATAAGGTGCAAGCCAAGAGAGGAGGTTTGAAATTAGGTGTTTAAGCTTCACAATTCCATCGGGTAAATAAATTGTTCACACACCTAGTAATAACTCATCACAAAAATTGTTTGGCCTACCTTCAGCACACGTAATAACTCATCATTATAATTGGTATAACTTTTGATCAGCACATGTATATTAATAATGTAATAAATATAACATTAAGGACTAAAAAGAGCCGCAAAAATTTTCGTCTAATCTTTCATATGCTGAAATTCTCAGATTCACCGTTTAT
This sequence comes from Nissolia schottii, assembly GCA_003254905.1. Lineage (NCBI taxonomy): Eukaryota > Viridiplantae > Streptophyta > Magnoliopsida > Fabales > Fabaceae > Nissolia > Nissolia schottii. The sequence goes on along the minus strand of QANU01046710.1, from coordinate 44,280 downwards.
TGTGTAATAGTCCATTCCTTAAATTAAGCATTGTAAATAATTTATATTCTAAATTTTTTTTAGTCCTTTAAATTTTGAATTTCTCCATTCTGTAATTAAAAAGCTGATATTATTAATTGAGATAGAGAATCAAATCTCATCATTATAAATGTTGTCAAATCTCACAAAAATTCTATACCCGCTGTAACACCCCTGCTAATTGCCCACTTCCATGGTAGTAAGCAATGCTCACAGGGTTGTTATGCGTTGTGCCAGGTTAACTTTTACCCTTATCTTTACATTTGCAAATAGTTCTTATGCGAAAATATGGACCAATTTGAAAAGTATTCTTTTCCATTATCATTTGTAAAGTAGGAGTCGTGTGTGATTTGGAGAACATATAACATTAGTCGCTATAGGTTAGGGATAACTGAAGCAGAACATAAAGAGTATATGTGCATCCATATATAAATACAACCAAGGTCCAACATCAGTGCACATTGTCATAATAATAAATATGTACACAAAAGGTATCTAAGTCCTAATACAAAACATATGCCATCCAAATGTCACGGTCATCCCTGTGCCTTGACTTCCATCTGCAGTCAGTCCAAATGCCTCATACACCTGCTAGATCCATAACCGAGTGGGGGGTGAGAACTCTTAGTCCTCAGCCTCCTTAGCCCTAACTACTGTTCATTTACTCGGGTATCCTCCAGGCTACTCAGGAGATCTCTAAGTGATCATGCATACTAAACAAAACCTACTGATTATTATCTTGTCCTAGAATCCTGAACAGCTTTATCTATGTTACTACGTGATCAGAGGAACTAGTCTTTCTTATCTAGGTTCTCGAGCTTTCTACTCCTAACCATCGTTACATAACCATATCATAAACATGTATGCAAACAGACACACTGATCATCACGCATATGTTGCGCGGTAAACCTTCCACCATGCTTGCCAGGCACGGGACATTTCATAGTATCTATGCAAGGGGTCATCGTACCGATGAGGCACGTATTTCAATGCATGTTCTCATCTCATTCATCATATCTTTTCCTGTGTCCCAGTACTCCCTCGTACACCTCAGGACTGTCGTCCCCATGGTGGTGTACGACCTGCCTTCTCTGTCTGTTCCCCGGGCCAACATGACTCCACCCCTACACTTTGGGTGGCGAGGAGCCGCCCTTGTGGCTAAGCCGGAAGCGGACCATATCATAACCATACTCATCACATCATAATCTGTTCATCTTTCCATCTCATGTCATGCTTTTCATCTTTCTTTTCTCTCGTATGCACTTTTATCTTTTCTCATCATGCTCATGTTCCTACCTTTCATTATCAACTTTATTCATTACTCATTCATTTAAACAATCACCTCTAGTGATCTATCCTCATGATGCTTGCTTGCTCAAACACATAAACATATAATCATATAAATCCTATACTTAAGCTTCGGTGCATTTCCACTTATAACCGTGCCCATTTTAATTATAAGCTTCTTCGCACCTCCACTTATGTATAGCTATAACATTGATGATTGGACTATGTGCCTCAAGACAAACTTGAAAACCCTTGCTAGGGAACCACTCGGTAACTCCAGGGAACCTCCGCGGAACCCACTCAGAAACTCTCAAGGCTCTCCGTGTAACCTCTCAGCACCAGTTCGGGTGCCGCTAAACAGCTCGACTCCTCTCAGGCACTCTACGCGGAACCCTCTCAGCAACACTCCAGGGACCCTACGCGGAACCCACTCAACGACACTCCTGGTGCCCACTCAGCATTCTTCATGTGACTCCCTCCGCATCTACAGGGATCCTCTGCGGAACCCATCCAGCATCATCTCGGGTGCCCGCTCATCAACTATCTGGACTCCTCTCTGTCACTCTCCACGCAACCATTCGGTACCCACCCAGGCGCCACTCAACAACTCGCTAGACTCCTCTCGGTCACCCTCTGCGGAACACTTGGCGCTTACTCAATTACTCATTTTCTCTCATTTTCTCACATTCACACCTAGGGATCCTACGCGGAACCCACTCGACAGCACTCCTGGTGCCGCTCAACAACTCTCTACAGACTCCTCTCAGTCACTCTACGCGTACCCATTTGGCACCCGTTCCGGATGCCACTCAATAACTTTAGACTCCTTTCAGTCCCTCTCCGCGGAACCCACGCTCGTCGGTCACTGGGCGAAACTGGAAACCGAATTGCTTAATTTCTTTCCTTTCTTTTCCACTTTGCTGATGGCTACTCCTTGAGGTCCTCACACATATTCCAATCATCATAGAACTAGCTAGTCCACGTCACAAGACCCTTCAGAATCATCTTCCTAGCCTAACCAAGCATTTCTAGCATAAACCATAACAAAAACATACAAACAAGCAATCATAGAAAAGCCACCAAGGAGGGGCAAGCTTAGGATTACCCACTTGCAGAAAAACCTGGTGGTGGTGAGGGAAGATTGGAGTGAAGTCCACTAGCTTGATGCTTCCAAAGCTTGGGGTCACCTCCCTCCAAGAGTTGGCTTATGGAAGAAGATGAAGCTAAAGATGAGAGGATTTTGGGGAGGTGCAGCCACGGTTTTGTAGAGGATGTGGGAGATGAAAATATTTCTTGGAGTTTTGGGGAGAGAACTCTGTTTTTAATGGCTGATGGTGAGGGAAATTGATTGATATTTTTAGGATTTAGAAAAAGTGATGAATAGTAGAAAGCATGGGCATGGGTATGGTCATGTGTAAGAAAGGTAAGGTGATGTGAGTTTTGGAAGCATGATTTAAGGGATTCTCTTTGGATAAAATCCCAGCTCTAAATTGTGCAGCCCTTCAGTTCCAGCTGCCGAGATTTCATTTTCTCCCGGTCCGGTTCGCTCGTGTTTTCTCGCTCGCAATCTCGTTGCGTCGTGCACGGTCGTCCGAAAAATATTTCGTTTATACCGTCGCGATCCTCTAATTCCCCTCTACCTAANTTTCATCATACACAAAATGTATCTAAGTCCTAATACATAATACAAAACATAGGCCATCCAAATGTCACTGTTATCCCTGTGCCTTGACTTCCATCTACTGTCAGTCCAAATGCTTCGTACACCTGCTGGATCCATAACCGAGTGGGGGTAAGAACTCTTAGTCCTCAGTGGGGTTCCTTAGCACTAACTATTGTTCATTTACTCGGGTATCCTCCAGGCTGTTCAGGAGATCTCTATATGATCATGCATACTAAACAGAACCTACTGATTATTATCTTGGCCTAGAATCGTGAACAGCTTTATCTATGTTACTACGTGATCAGGGAACTAGTCTTGCTTATCTAGGTTCTCGCGCTTTCTACTCTTAACCATCGTAACACCATCACATAAACATGTATGCTGACAGACACAACTGATCATCACGCATATATTGCGCAGTAAACCTTCCACCATGCCGGTCGGCACGGGATAATTCGTGTATCAATGCAATAGGTCATCATGCCGATGAGGCATGGATTTCAATGCATGTTCTCATACCATTTACCATATCTCTTTCCGCATGTGTCCCAGTACTCCTTCGTACACCTTAGGATCGTCATCCCCTGGTGGTGTACGACCTGCCTTCTCTGTCTGTTTCCCGGGCAAACATGACTCCACCCCTACACTTTAGGTGGCGAGGGGCCGCCCTCTTGGCTAAGCCAGAAGCGAACCATATCATACATATACTCATCACATCATAATCCATTCATTTCCATCACATGCCATGCATATCATCTTTCTTTTATCTCATATGCACATTTATCTTTTCTCATCATGCTCTTGTTCCTACATTTCATTCTCAACTTTATTCATTACTCATTCATTAAACAATCACCTCTAGTGGTCTATCCTCATGATGCATGCTTGCTCAAACACATAAACATATAACCACATAATCACATCATAATCTAAATATAAATCATTTGGGCAGGGGAGTGTTGGAACCAGGCAACATAAAACATTACTTTCATAAACTTTCATTTCCTTTCTTTTCTCTCATATGCACATTTATCTTTTCTCATCATGCTCTTGTTCCTACATTTCATTCTCAACTTTATTCATTACTCATTCATTAAACAATCACCTCTAGTGGTCTATCCTCATGATGCATGCTTGCTCAAACACATAAACATATAACCACATAATCACATCATAATCTAAATATAAATCATTTGGGCAGGGGAGTGTTGGAACCAGGCAACATAAAACATTACTTTCATAAACTTTCATTTCCTTTCTTTTCTCTCATATACACATTTATCTTTTCTCATCATGCTCTTGTTCCTACATTTCATTCTCAACTTTATTCATTACTCATTCATTAAATAATCACCTTTAGTGGTCTATCCTTATGATGCATGCTTGCTCAAACACATAAACATATAACCACATAATCACATCATAATCTAAATATAAATCATTTGGGCAGGGGAGTGTTGGAACCAGGCAACATAAAACATTACTTTCATAAACTTTCATTTTCCTTTCTTTTCTCTCATATGCACATTTATCTTTTCTCATCATGCTCTTGTTCCTACATTTCATTCTCAACTTTATTCATTACTCATTCATTAAACAATCACCTCTAGTGGTCTATCCTCATGATGCATGCTTGCTCAAACACATAAACATATAACCACATAATCACATCATAATCTAAATATAAATCATTTGGGCAGGGGAGTGTTGGAACCAGGCAACATAAAACATTACTTTCATAAACTTTCATAAACCGAATCCCATGAAGCAACCACGGTTCAGGCCGCTCAGCGCTCGTGAGTACCGGTCAGCGCTCACTGGCACCGCTCAGCGCTCACAGGTACCCCGCTCAGCGGTCCCTGGAGTCAACTTAGTCACGGATCAGGTTCCTGGAGCCGCTCAGCGCCCTGGGCGTGACCGAAGTTCCCCCTTTTTTTTCCTTGTAGTTTTTGAAACCGGTTTCCATGGCCACTTCTTGGGCTTCACCCCAGGTTCCAACCATCACCATTCAAGCAGGTTTAACTCATAAAACATAGGAAATCATGGCAAAGTCATCTACCTATCCTAACCAAGCATTTCTAGCATAACACATAATAGAAACATATAAGCATGCAAGCACATAGGCCACCAAGGAGGTGAGCTAGCTTAGGATTACCCACCTTCTTAGAGTCCTAAGGCAGATTAGAGGTGGCTAGGGAGGTGAGGCGTCGAGCTCTACGACTGGCTCCCAGTTCCTGACAGTGCTTCAGCAGAGTCTCTAGACCGAACGAATTTCCGGCAGAGCTTCGGCTAGGAGAGGAATTTCTAAGAATTTTTCTGGTTATGGGGTGGCTATTTATAGCCAAGGTTCAGCCCTTAAAATTACCCTTTTACCCTTCTTCATAATTACCAAATTGCCATTATGCATTTTCTTTAAAAATTAATTAATTTCCAAGATAATTCATAAGTCAAATCAATGAATAGTGTTTGAATTTTAAATATTATTTCTTGAAAAATCTGATTACCCACGTCTGCTCACATTCAGATTTGGGTCCCACCTGGTCCCGTTTCGCTCGTGTTTTATCGCTTGCAGTATCGGTACGTCGCGCACGGTTGTCCGAAAAATATTCCGCTTGTACCGTCGCGATCCTCTAATTTCCCTCTACCTAAGAATATTAATCTTAGAAGGTGTTTGTGAATTTTCCTCCGGGGGAGTATTTTTCACAGATACCTTTAATCCCGTATCTCACACCGGTGTCCGAACGGGATCGTTTTGCTAGCGTTTCAGCGATCGCCAAAGCTTCCTAGTAGGGGTTTGGGGTTAACTCTAGGGATTTGGTGGGCTTTCCTCACATAGGGTATGATTTCCTAAGACTGGGGCCCACTGCTTAGTTCTACTGGCTAAACGGGGCCAAAACGGGATTGTTTTAGTGTCATCGGATTTTCAAAAAGCTAAACAGAATTTTTCGTATAGACACATATATTCACACAGAGTTGTTTTTTGCGCGAAATTCTCGTAAGGGGAAAAATCGGGATGTTACACCTGCGCGATGCGCGGCAGGTATATAAAACATGCTAATATATAGACATGCAGATTATTGTATTATTTAGTACTACTCATTTTAATACTGGTATAAAAAATTTACTATCATTAATGAATAGATCACAACATGAATTAAAATGATAATTATATTGTCTAATGAAGTTTACATATTGAAGTATTAATATATAAACTTACTATTATAGTACCAGATAGATAAACATAAGTTATATATATAAAAGTTATAACTAACAACAATTCACACATTTTGGTACCTATACATTGACTTGCAATCTTCATTGTAACAAAGTAGTCTTGTGTTAAATCTTCTCACAGTCGCAAGCTGATCTAAGTTGAAAAAAACAAACATAAATATCATTTTATTAAATTATAACTATAAATGAACACGTACAATTATTGATGAAGTATTATGGTCAATTTGGATCAAAATTAAACCTTGATCACCTTATCTATTTGTAGATGTTACGTCAGAGATTTCCCTGTATTTAATAATCCATAATATAACAAAGTTTTATTTATAAGGTTAATAAAAAATTGTGCAAATATAAACTTAACTGAAACCATATTACCTATCAAGTTGTTGATGCAATTCAACATTAGCTGGATCATCTTCTTGTTGAATGATAGGCTATTGCTCATTATTTTGATCCTCATGTGGAAGATTGTGAATGTTTTACTCAACTATATGAGTGTGGATAAAGTTTTCCAAATGTTGATACATATCAAAGGGTAAAATGAAAGCCGTGTTCTTAGATATTTCTCTTCTATATTGTATCTTGTATTGCATTTCATCTTTAGGAATTATATGAAAAATTCCCTACCAGTATTATATAACTCAATTATATAGTTTTGTCTAAGTTGGTAGAATTCTAATATCTCTTGAAACCTTTCATCTATAACAGCAATTGTTGAACATGACCTTATCCTAAATGGAAAGCAGTTGTCCTTGTCATCTATGCCGTATACAACATCTCGGCATCTTCTCCCATACTTTTGTATGAAACTAAGAGGGATTTCTCCTACATTCTATACAATTCCAAACAGAAATAATTAATAAATATTCATGTTTCAACACACAATTCGATGACTAAGTAAAATTCGTTTACCTTGTTAGTTAAAAAAAAAAATTAGTCTCTTATAATTGTGATGAGGATTTTGGGTTTAATTGAAGTATGTTTGTAAGTGGTTCTCTCTTTCTAGCTCTTTTTTGGAATTAACTTTTGATGTTAGCAAGTTTGACTTGGAACAAACCCAGGGTGAGGCTAAGGATGATGGAAAAGATGGTTCCCACAATTCAAAAAGTAAAATTGTGCCTTTGGAGAATAATGATGAACTGATTGAGTAGCATGCATAAGTGATAAGTAGATTTTATACCCTAATTTATTACTCTGTAAGTGAACAAATGCATACTAGAATGTGTGGGATTAACACTTATTCAATATGTTTTTACACAATGTCTTCTTTTAAGAGAAATTAAGAAAAATGGTAAGATTAGGCATTATTGTACACTTAGAATTTAATATTTCTTTTGGATTTTTCTATTTTGGATTTCAGGAAATGAAGATTCAAGAGGACCATTGAAGAAAAGAAGAGAAGCTTTGGAAAAAGGCAAAAAGAGGAAAATCAGGGAGCAACATCGCTCAGTGCATAAGCATGGAATCGCTCAGCGGTGAGCATGGAAGCGCTCAGCGAAGCTGAAGGAATCGCTCAGCGATACTGAACAAATCGCTCAGCGATGAAACCCTGGCCGCTCAGCGAAAGTACCAACTTGCACCGGCTCATTTAATGTGCCTGGAGCCAGCTCAGATTTCGGCGCCGCCCTACAAAAGCTGGCTGGAGCATTTAATGAAGCCGCGTAAGCCGCCGGAGTTGACCAAATCGCTCAGCGATACATACAAAGCGCTTAGCGATAGTGCACAAATTGCTCAGCGGCGGTGCTAAACCGCTGAGCGATCCTGTCGAACCTTGGCCTATAAATAGGAGGCCAAGGCATTCATTTTGGGAATATCTTCCTTCCTCCCCCCCCAAGGTCTCCTAGGCTGAAAACTCCACATTTTCCTTTCATATTTCTTTACTTTTTATATTTCTCTTTTAAGCACTTTAGGTTTATGTTAGTAAGTGCTTTGTTAGAAGCCTTTTCTTTCAAGAATTGTAGCGAAGCTCTGTCGAATTTAATCCAGGTTCTATTATTCCAATCTTCCATTTTCATTTACTCTTTCCATTGCCATTTACTCTTTCATTCTCTTTGTTTACTCTTTCTTTTCTCTTTACTTGTTATGAGTTTTAATCCTCCAATCATGGAGGAGTAGTTTCTTAATATCTTGCATGCGGTAACGCTAGATTAAAGATTAATTTGAGGTATTGCACTTAATGATTATGCATGAATCGTTCCACCCTTAATTAATGGTATGGAGATTGCATGTTATTAGTTAAGGTTAATCTAAGTTAATGAATCTTGACGATTGTATGATTTATTAAACTATGATTAAGGAACTTTTGGAGAACTAATGAGATTTGATTAGGTTGTGCAATTGGTGCTTAATTAATATGGGTTTTTATGCTGAGATCTTGGTTTTAATACCTATATTAACAAATGCTTAAGGGATTGACGATCGTAGTTTCTTAAGTGAATTGCATATTAGTTAGAGATTTCAACTAATAAACAACATCTCCTTTCATAAATAACTAATTAGGAACCAATGAGAATTAATCCTTGATTTAGTAATGCCGTATGCAGGATATTGCTTTTATCGTTGTGTTTTACTCTCGTTTTAATCTCTTTTAAATTCATCAAACAAAACCCCCCGATTTACTTAACTATTGATTTGGTTCTAAATTGCTTCTTTGGGAAATGACCTAGGTTAACCTCCTTTACTACGTTTTTGGGGTTTTTTTTGGGTTTATAAATTATTATTTGGTCGCGCACTAAAATCTAACGACGTTTTGGTGAGCGTCAATAAGTTTGGTGTAACAAATAAGGGCAAAGTAGGAAGAGAAGAAAAAGCAGTAACAGAATCAATCGTGCAGAGCCATCAAAAGGGGAATTCGGTTGCTAGGCAAAGATACCTGGAGTATGCACCTGAAACGGTGGACGTGCGCAGGAGCGAAAGGAAGAGACAAGCAAGTATTAAGCTGAAGGAATACCAGCTAGGGAGTTCATTGAGTATTGTGAGATTCTTTCCTCTTTCTGTTATGAACCTTCTCTACTCATTCCTCTGCCATCTCTGAACTTGCTCATCTCTGAAGGTGAGAGAATTAGCGATCCATTGCCCTCGTAGTACGACCGGTACAAACAGTCCTTTATCCACCTCGGGTGCGCTTGTTGGGCAGGCTCTTCGGCTTGGTGATTGGAAGCCATAGCTTCCCGTGCTCGTCACTGAAGTTCATCCCCTGTTCTTGAAGGACTTCGTCTTCGTGCTTTGTTCTTGAATTTTGTACTGTAGCATCCCACTAGTGCTAATATTGGTGTCTTTTAATTTGGATTGTGACCGTTATACAGTGTTGGAGTTTAACTCTCAATAATTACCCGTTACATTGGTGCTCTCGTTGATGCCATGGCGCCGGAGAAGAATGACACTAAGAGAATCATGGAATTACTGGAAGAGGCTGCCAAAGCAAGGGAGTAGCAGAATCAACGTATAATGATGCTCGAAACAACCCTTCAAACTTATCTCAACAACTCGGCTTCTTCGGACAATCAAGGTGCCCAAAACGCAGGCCTTCACCATACACACCACCAACAGCGACAACCGTTCTCTCTTCGCACGGTAAAACTTGACTTCCCCAAATTTGACGGTTCAAACATCCTGGATTGGATTTTTAAGGCCAACCAATTCTTTGAATATTATCAAACCGAGGATGAGGATCGTGTTACCATTGCTTCAGTCCACATGGAAAAAGAGGCAATACCATGGTTCCAGATGATGCAGAGGACGTACCCATTCCATTCATGGCAAGAATTGACTAGATCTATGGAGATTGAGTTTGGCCCATCCCCTTTCGAAGGCACTCGCGGCAACCTCTTTAAGCTAGTGCAGAAATCTTCAGTTAATGACTATTACACAACATTCATGTCATTAGCCAACCGTGTTTATGGTATTAGCCCTGATGCCATTTTGGACTGTTTTGTGAGTGGTCTCAAAGAGGAAATCTGCCGTGATGTTATAGCTCAATGCCCAAAATCACTATTAAGGGCAGTGGCTTTAGCTAGATTATATGAAGATCGATACAATTTGTCTCTCAAAGCCACTAACATCCACCAAAGGAACCATTCATGGAAGCCATAAATTCCATCTCACTCAAGACAACTTCAGTACGACAATTTACCTCCCCTGTTACCTACACCTGAAAATCATCAGGAGCGATGGAAACCAAAACAACCCCTGGTGAAGAAATTAGGCCCTGCTGAAATTCAGTTCAGAAGGGAGAATGGGTTGTGTTTTACTTGTGATGAGAAGTACTCCTTCAACCACAAATGACCCAATCGAAACCTCATGATAATGTAGGTAGAAGAAGACCAGCCTGAATATTCTTCATCTAGCATTGACACTACTAGTGTAGAGGACACTAAACAAGAACTTGCTGACCCTCCAATTCAGCATTTGTCACTAAATTCTTTGAATAGGGATCGAGGAGTGAAGGACATCAGATTTGAGGGCTCTATTCAAGGGCAACCTGTGCAGGTCTTTGTTGATGGTGGCAGCTCAGATAACTTCCTCCAACCTAGATTGGCTAAGTTTCTCAAGGCGGAGGTGCAAACTACACTGAGGTGCCATGTTATGGTTGGTAATGGCCATTTCTTGGAGTCAGAGGGTTTTATTAAGAATTTGGAGTTACAAGTCCAAGGTCAGACATTGAATAAGTCTGCCTATCTGCTTCCGATTTCTGGTGCGTAATTAATTCTTGGCACATCATGATTATCTCAATTAGGTGATCACCTAGTCAACTACGAGAATCCCAGGTTACAATTTCTCTTACATGGCAAACGAGTGGAAATAATTGGGGAGAGACCACCAAAGCCACTCCAAACTCAACTACACCAATTAAGAAGACTCCATCATACTCAAGCTATAGTAGAAATGTTCACTCTACAGCTCCAAGATTCAGATTCAGCCACTGTAAAGAGGCTGCAATTACCTAAGGACATTCAACCTGACTTACAATTATTGTTACAGCAGTACAAGTTAGTGTTTGACACTCCTCATGGCCTTCCACCTCGAAGAAGCCAAGACCATGGCATCATCCTCCAACAGGGAACAAACCCCGTGAAAGTTAGACCTTATAGATACCCCCATAGCCAAAAATAGCAAATTGAAAGCATGGTTCAAGAAATGCTGCACGAGGGAATTATCAAGCTTAGCAAAAGTCCCTTTTCATCTCCTGTGATATTGGTCAAAAAGAAGGATGGCACGTGGTGATTTTGCACGAATTACAGAGCTTTAAATGCCATCACAGTCAAGGATAGTTTTCCAATCCCAACTGTGGATGAGCTAATTGATGAATTACATGGATCTTATTTCTTTTCAAAGTTGGATCTCCGAGCTGGCTATCATCAGATAAGACTACAACTAGAAGACACTCATAAGACAGCATTCCAAACTCACAATGGTCACTATGAATGGTTAGTAATGCCATTTGGCCTCTCTAATGCACCTGCAACTTTTCAAAAATTGATGAATGAAGTGTTCCAGAAGTTTTTGAGGAAGTTTGTGTTGGTTTTCTTTGACGACATATTAATCTACAGCCCTTCTTGGCATGAACACATGCAGCATGTTCAGACAGTTTTAGAACTCTTAGGGAAGGAGCAACTATTTGCTAAACTCTCTAAATGTGAGTTTGGAAAGAAGGAGGTTGATTACCTCGGCCATACCATTTCTTGCAATGGGTTATCCATGGTTGCATCCAAAATTCAGGCAATAGTTGACTGGCCTCAACCAAATGATGTGAAATAACTTAGGGGGTTTTTAGGACTCTCTGGCTACGATAGAAGGTTTATCAAGTGCTATGCTTCTATTGCTACACTTTTAACCGACTTGTTAAAGAAAGAGGCATTTAAGTGGGATACCAAAGCTACAGAGGCATTTGAGTAACTCAAGAAGGCACTCACTACTGCTCCCATACTAGCTCTCCCTAATTTCAACAAGCAGTTTACACTAGAAACAGATGCCTCTGGATCAGGTATAGGTGCTGTTTTGAGTCAAGACAAACCATCCTATAGCTTATTTTTCAAAAAAGCTTTGCCCAAGAATGCAAAACAAATCAGCATATGTGCGAGAATTATATGCAATTACTGAGGCCTTGGCAAAGTTTAGACATTATTTTCTTGGCCACAAGTTCATCATTAAGTCTGACCAGAGGAGTTTAAAGGAATTAATGGAACAGACCCTACACACACCAGAACAGCAAGCATGGTTGTAACATCCCGCTCCTTTCTTAGCATAAATTTCCCTGATTAATTGTTAACAAGCAGCAATTAATAGAAATTAATCCGTTTAGTTTCTTGAAATTTTAACGAAACTTAAATAGTTCCCCATGACCCTTAGAATTTAGGGGAAATATTAAACCGTCGGAAAAACGGAGTTCCGCTCACTTTCGGATAATTCCGCAGACACTAGAACGGACCCGTTCGGCCCCGTTTAGCCAGTGGAATTGGGCAGTGAGCCCTAATCTTGGGAAACCATACCTTATGGGGGGAAAATATGACAAAACCCCTATAGCAACCCCAACGTGTCATTAGAAAGCTTCGGCGATCACGGAAACGCCAGCGAAACGGCTCCGATCGGACACCGACGAGAGATAACGGGTTAAAGGTATCTGTGAAAAATACTCCTCCGGAGAAAAATTCACAAATGTCTTGAAGTAATTATACCCTTGGGTAGAGGGGAGTGAGAGGATCGCGACGGTACAAGCAGAATATTTTTCGGACGACCGTGCGCGACGCACCGAGACTGCGAACGATCGGAAACGAACGAAACGGGACCGAATGGGCCCCACATCTGCAATTGACCACGTGATGGCTGCATATTTCCAAGGAAAATAATAAAAAATTAATCCACTATTCATTGATTTGACCCTAGGATTATCTAAACTAATTAATTAATTAGGAAATAAAATTAAAAAGGGCATTATAGTAATTTTGGGACAAATTGGATGACCAATCTTCCCCAAAACCCACGGTTCCCCCTCTCTATAAATAGCCCCCACCTGAATTCATTCTTCCCATAATTCTCACCTTGCTGAAATTCTACCGAAAAATCGTTTGGTCTCGGAACACTGCTGGAATCAGGAGACCGGTTCAGGAGGCTATTTGCCCAAGGATCCCACATCTCTTTGCCACCATCTCCAGCCCTCTTTTCAGCCCAAGAAAGTGGGTAACTTAGGCTTGTACTCACCTCTTGATGTTCTTGAGTTCTTGGATGAGTTTATGTGTGCATGTGCTTGTGGTTATGGTTAATTTTTAGAAGTGTTTGGATAGGATTTTGATGATGTAAATCATGTTTAGAATATTGCTAGATGTTGTATGATGGATGAAATGAGGCAGGTTTGAACCTGAGATGAATGTGAGAAAATGAGAGAAAACAAGCAAAGAAGTAAGGCGGAATGGTTCCGCGGAGAGGGACTGAGAGGAGTCCAGAGAGTTGGTGAGCGACGCCTGGACTGGTTCTGAGTGGGTTCCACGGAGGACCCTTGGAGTGCTGAGAGGGTTACGTGAAGAGTGCTAAGTGGGCACCAGTGGTGGTGCTGAGTGGGTTCCGTGGAGGATCCCTGGTGTGCGAGTGCTGCATGGGTTCCGCGGAGGATCCCTGGAGTGCGAATGCTGAGTGGGTTCAGCGGAGGACCCTGGAATGCTGAGAGGGTTACGTGAAGAGTGCTGAGTGGCACCAGTAGTGGTGCTGAGTGGGTTCCGCGGAGGATCCCTGGAGTGCATGAGGTAGGTTTATGATGATGTATGATGAACATGTTATGAGGTATGTCTAGGATGATGTATGATGAGCATGTCATGAGGTATGCTTAGGATGATGCATGTAGAATATTTTTATGAGGTATGTTTATGATGAGTGCATGAAGCATTTGGGTGATGATGTATGTGGAGCATTGCACGTAGAATATGCATGCTAGAGATGGTTATGTTATCATGCATCATGAGAATTAGAGGTTAATCACGTAAAGCTTAAAGATCAAAATTGAACATTAGGGAACAAGTATGTAGTTATATGATAGGAATCCTTTCTCTTGGCACGTCTATGGACACGCCCCTCACCAGTCCCAAAAGGGTGGATTGGTAAATGATGCTACCTCACCAAGTCCCAAAAGGGTGGACCGGTTAAAGAGGTTAATGGCATGATGATGAGATATGATGATGAGACATGATGAGTTATGATGAGATATGATGAGGTATGATGAGATATGATGAGAAATGATGATGAGGTATGATGAGCTATGATGATGAGATATGAGTCCCCGCTTGGTTGCGTCAAAAGGGTAGGGACCCCCACTTCCCTACTTGTAGGAAGGGTAGCCCGCTTGATTGGCGATGATGGACACTAGACCCCATCGGTGGATAGCAACCACTCTGGTGTGAGCGCAGCCGGGTCGTCGTCAAGTTGGGAACAAAAGTGGTTGTAGCCGTAGGCCACAGTTACATGAGCGAGGGACCAATGTATGAAGAAGGACGCTAACCTGGTTCACTAGCCCAACCGGAAGCGTAAGAGATCCCCATATTCCCTAAGCATGAGTACACGATGTATGAGTTACATGAGTATATGATGCATGAGTACATGATGTATGAGTTACATGAGTATATGATGCATGAGTATATGATGATGTATGAGTATATATGTATGAGTATAATATAAGGTATGATAAGCTATATAGTTGTCAAGAGAACGCTCGAGACGGCCTATGTAAGTACGCGAATTAAAGATAATAAGCACGAGAACTTAGCTAAGAAAGAGTAGTTCCCCAGTCACCTAGTAAAAGTAGATAAAGCCGTTCAGGACCTTAGGCCAGATAATAATCAGTAGGATGTTAGTATGCATGTTCACTTAGAAACACCTGAGCGGCCTGGTTGATAAGTGAGAAAAGAGATCCCCTACTCCAAGGTTAACCATTGGGGACGACTGTTCTCACCCCCACTCGCTTATGCTTCCAGGAGCAGGCGATGATTATGAGAGCCACAAGGAGCCCCACGAGGAGCCACATGAGGAGCAGTAGAGGACCGAGGACCAGCCAGTTCAGCTGGACACTAGATAGACATTTTGGATATGTATTTTGATATGTATTTTGATGTATGTATATGGCACATGTATGTAACTTATTATAGTAGACTACTGTTGATGTAAATAATTGTGATGGACCACATTTGCTTATGTAAATATTTATGTATGGATTGTGGAACTAGGTTTCCCTAGTTGTTCCAATTGTTTAATACAATATGTTTTGATGATGACAAATACAATAATATTCTAATTGTCTATGTTTATTGTATATGCTTATATTTGTAGAACTAGGTTAGGTTTCCTAGTTGTTCTATATCTTGATGATGACAAATAGAACATAACAAATAGATAATGACAATTAGAATGCAAAAGGATGTTACATGCTAAAAAGAATACATTTGATGTTATATGCTAAAAAGAATACATTTGATGTTGTATGCTAAATAGAATACATTTGATCTTGTATGATTGATCTTAATGGTAATCATATAGCTTACACATCATACAATGTTATATGAAAAACATCCTTTTGAGAACATATCCAATAACTCTCTATATGTGCTTGATGGATTAACTATTGGATATATTTGTGTCTATATGTGCATATGCATGAATATCAAGTGCTTTAGTGTTACAATGCATGCATGCTAGGCAAAGAATATTATTTGATTAATATAATTTGATCCTTGCCTAAACTGTATATGTATGATGCATTGATTAATCTATATATGCATATGAAGATATTAGAAAACATTGGACTAACTATACTTTCTAGTGAATTATCTTGTGTATAGGAAAGTCCAAGGCATCAAGAACAAGATGGAACAAGAAGGAACATTCATATGATGCCCAAAGTCAAAAGGCAAAGCATGAAATGTCAATTCCATGAAGAACATGTTAATGCCGAAGATAGGATTCATGAAGAATACCAAGTCCAAGCAAATGGTAAAAAGGAAAATAGTTATTAGGACTTAAGGTATTCTTGTCAAAGGAAAATTGATATATATCTCTCTCTAAACTCTTAGAATGATGCTCTTAAAAGAAAATATTGATTCCTGTTTTTAAAGTATCTCAAACAAACCAAGGAATCAAGAGAAAGGAAAGAAAGAATGAGTTTGGGCAAAACCTGCAGAGACATTCGAATGAATGACCCTGATTCATTCGAATGACTCTGTCATCAGAGGCCCCAACGGCTACATTGCATCAGACATTCGAATGAATGACCTAAAGTCATTCGAATGACTCTGTCATCAGAGGCCCCAACGGCTATATTACATCAGTCATTCGAATGAATTCTAATGAGTCATTCGAATGACTCGAGTCCTGAAGCCAAAAACGGCTAGTTTTTCAATGGATAAAATTGATTAAAATAATGGGTAACGGCTATAAACGGCTAGTACACTTAGAAACCCTATAAATACCCATTAAACTCTCATTTCTAGCCAAGCTCTTGACTCCCATCATCCTCATACTTCATTCTATCAATGGATTAATTCTTCCATCATCATAAGAACCAAAAGAGAGATATTGTCAATATTCCTATAGAGCTTCAATTTGTATTATCTACTCTTGAGAGAGTTTCTTATCAAACACAAAATTTTCATACACTTGTAAAGATGGTGAGGTATCCCTCTAGTTGCTTAGGGTATGGTATCCCTAAGGTTTGGTTCTTGAGGCTTCTACACAAAGGTGGGGGATCCTAAGTGTGAGGAGTGCTCTTGGATGTAAAGGTTTGTCAAGCACCTAAGTTAGAAGCTTGATGATAATGGAGAAATCTTGAGCAAAACGCTTGGGGACTGGACGTAGATCACAAGGGTGGTCGAACCAGGATAAATCATTGTTTGCAATCCCTCTAACTCTATCTCTTTATTTATTGCAAACTTATATGATTGTCTTGCATATTTGAAAATTGCGTCTGTTAATAATTGTTTATAAGTTGCTCTATTGATCTTATTGTTTTATTACAAACATAATTGACCATGCTTATATTACATCTTTAATTGTTATATTCCGCTGTGTATTAACGTTAATTGCATGAAAATGCAATATTTGTTGAAATTGAATAATTTCTAAAATACCCAATTCACCCCCTCTTGGGTATTGGTTACCAAGACCAACATGGATATCAGTGTAAGCTTCAGCTCTATCGTTTGTATTATATGCTTGATTCACGCGCGGCTCATATTTTGCAAATAAAGTAACAAACAGAAAAGTTTTAAAATGGTCCCTATTTTCCTAAACTTGGTATTTTTGAAAGATAATAAAGGACTATGAGTAATCCCACCACACGAGCAACAACCTAGCGAGCATTGTGTACTACTCGAAGGTATGCAGTTAGCTAGGGTGTTACAGTTGGTTGCACAAATTCATTGGCTATGACTTTGTAATTCAGTATAAACCAGGCAAGGAAAATGTGGCTGCTGATGCCCTCTCCAGGTCTTGCTTTATAGCCTGGACCACACTACTCCACAATTGGCTTCAAGACCTACAACAAGCCACAAACTCTGATGCTGAAATAACAGCAATTCTGCAGCATTGTCAACAGAACCCATCATCAGCAGGTCCATTCTCAGCACACCAAGGGTTGCTGTTTTGGAAAAATAGATTGGCCATACCTAAGCATTCACACCTCAAGGACATAATCATGAAGGAACTACATGCATCTCCAATGGGAGGACATGCTGGGATAGCTAGAACTATTATTCGAATTGCAACTCAATTTTACTGGCAGAATATGCAGAGGGACATCAAACAATTTGTCCAACATTGTTCAATTTGTCAACAAGCAAAAACCACCAATACACTACCTGCTGGCCTCCTGCAGCCACTACCTATCCCAAGGCAAGTATGGGATGATATTGCCATGGATTTCATAACCGGTTTACCTATGTCATTTGGATACAATGTTATTTTGGTGGTCATTGATAGATTAACTAAGTATGCCCACTTCCTACCACTTAAGCATGATTACATCAGCACAAGTGTGGCAGAGACTTTCGTGTCTCAAATTGTTAAATTGTATGAGATGCCTAACTCTATTGTTTCGGATAGAGACAAGGTCTTTATGAGCAACTTTTCGCAGAAATTATTTCAACTTCAGGGCACTCAACTCAAAAGAAGTACAGCATATCACCCACAAACTGATGGCCAATCAGAGAATTTGAACAAATCCCTAGAGATGTATTTGAGATGTTACTCATTTCAGCAGCCTAAGCACTGGTCTAAGTTACTACCATGGGCTAAGTATTGGTATAATACCAGTCATCATAGCAGCATATCCATGACCCCATTTCAAGCCCTATATGGAAGAGAGCTGCCTAAAATGGTAAAGTATGATAGAGTTCCAAATGACCCCTTGACATTGCAACAAATGCTCACAGAGAGGGACAAGTTACTGAATCAGCTCAAGGAACACTTACTACGAGCTCAAAACCACATGAAGACCAAGGCTGACAAACACAAGAGGGAGCTACAATTTGAGGTGGGAGATATGGTATTGGTCAAGTTACAGCCATACAGACAGCATTCCCTTGCACTAAGGAAGAATCAAAAACTAAGTATGAAGTATTTTGGGCCGTTTGAAGTCACAACAAGAGTTGGCAAAGTTGCTTATCAGGTTGAATTGCCTGCTACAGCAAAGATACATAATGTAATTCATATATCTCAACTCAAGAAATTTTTGGGCTCGAATATGCCACCTTATCTACCCTTACCCCTGCTAACCACAGACACAGGCCCCATTCTACAACCCCATCAAATTTTACAGCACAGAGAGATTCGACAAGGGCAACAAATAGTGCAGCAGGTGTTAATTCAATGGGAAAATTCCCCTATCCAGGAGGCAACGTGGGAAAGTCTAGATGCATTTCAACAGGCATACCCAAACTTCAACCTTGAGGACAAGGTTGCTCACAAAGGGGGAGGCAATGTAACAAATAAGGGCAAAGTGGGAAGAGAAGAAAAAGCGATAACAGAATCGATCGTGCAGAGCCATCAAAAGGGGAATTTGGTTACTAGGCAAAGATACGTGGAGTACGCACCAGAAACGGTGGACGTGCGCAGGAGCGAAAGGAAGAGGCAACCAACTATTAAGCTGAAGGAATACCAGCTGGGGAATTCATTGAGTATTGTGAGATTCTTTCCTCTTTCTGTTATGAACCTTCTCTACTCATTCCTCTGCCATCTCTGAACTTGCTCATCTCTGCAGGTGAGAGAATCAGCGATCCATTGCCCTCGGAGTACGACCAGTACAAACAGTCCTTTATCCCCCTCGGGTGCGCTCGTTGGGCAAGCTATTCGGCTTGGTGATTGGAAGCCATAGCTTCCCGTGCTCGTCACTGAAGTTCATCCCCTGTTCTTAAAGGACTTCGTCTTCGTGCTTTGTTCTTGAATTTTGTACTGTAGCATCCCACTGGTGCTAATATTGGTGTCTTTTAATTTGGATTGTGACCGTTATATAGTGTTGGAGTTTAACTCTCAGTAATTACCCGTTACATTTGGTTAGAGTATTAGCAGAGTTAGTGGTTCATAATTTCTTTAATTTTTTATTTCTGGCAGGCCCAACATCGTGACATCCACCGCGTGGCTGCCTCCCTCCTTCCATCATAAGAATCATGCTTCTCTTTCCCGGCTGCAAACACCTAGTGTCTAAACTTGCCTGATTGCGTGAGCTGCACACTATTTATTTTAATTTATAGATTGTAAACTATATTAATCTTTAACCATTATATTTTATATACATGATTTTTTTTAATATTAAATTCATGTACATGATAATAAGCTTGAAGACAAAAATGTCATTCGTAGATCTGCCGCAGTTTCCCATTAAAATGTACAGAGTTTTTTCGAATATTTTTTTCTCTCATTTTTTTTCCTTTGCAATTAATGTTGGTTTGTTGTTTATCTATCTCTTTGATATTCGAATTTATGTTGTTGGATTGAGATCTCTATCTTCTTTTATAAAATAGGAACTTGTCAAACAAATTGCAATTTAGAGATATATAAAAGAATACACAAATCCTGAATAAACTTTGGTTTTGGCTTTTTGTTTATGATATAAAACTGATTTTGAAGGGAAATTTGCTTTTTTAGGGAAAATTAATTGCAAAATTAGGTTGTGCTATTGAAGAAAAGTTGGGTTTTTTGTTCATTCATTTTATTGAATGTAGAAATTGTGGTTAGTTTCTCTTTATTAGTCATGATAAGCAAAAAAAAATCAAAAGGATAACTTGGGTTCGTTAATGCTTGGCTTAAATTCTTGCATATATTTGATGGTAAATCACACTTTGAGACCACAACGAAAGATGTGAGTGAAGTGCAAAGGAAGATCACTTGAAAGGTAATTGAAATTGAAATTATTTTTAGATAGTGTAATTGAAATTGGATATTTTATGACAATTGCAACTTATCTACACAGTTTGATGACACTGAGAAATCAGAAAGAACCATTACAGTGAGCAAGCAAAGTAAATGGAGAACAAATTAACAAATCTATTTATACACTTTCACACTTCACATCCTTTTGATCACAATTTTTATTTTAATAGATGACATGATTTACTATCTTATGGTGAAATTCTGCATGCTCGAACATTTCTTCATTTGGAATATCATATTACATATTGGATATCATATTAAAGGCAATAGATATATAGTTGCACTGAAGATCTAAATTTAACCCCCTTTCATTTTAAGCTTTTTTTTGTTCTTTATTTTAGGGTCTATCTTTTAGTGGACTTGAATGCCCCAAGTGCTGAAATTAAAGAATGAAATTACTTGATTTTATATCTACTACTCGTACGATTTGAAAGAAAGTACCATTTTTCTTTTTAATTTCATATATACTCCTAAGGCATTTTTTTTTTGTTGAGTCTTCCCTTTCATTTTCTTTTGGTCACTGCTATCAAGAATATTTTTCTCATAACCTACTGTTGAATTCATTCTTAATCTACTATATTCTTGTGCTTAAAATAGTATGTTAATTGATTGTGGAAATTTTATAATCTGATATATTGTGCAATGATCGATTGTTAAGGATTGAATTCTTAATATGTTTAGCTATTTTAAAATACTTTATTTTATCTCTAGAAATTTTGGCCGTTGATATGATGCAATTAGAGTTGTAACATGAAAGAGTAATAGTTCTCCTGGCAATTGACCACTCTATATTAAATTTGAGCTATTGTCTGCATACTCACAAATTCATTTCTTATTAGTATTGGTTTGGGAGTTTGATGTTTCTGCTACTTGTTCTATTTTGAGCTGCCTTTATTTGTTGTAGCTTTGTGTTGTGTTGTTTACTCTTGTATTGGTTGTTGTATTAACAAACCCTTCTGCACATGAAAGATGAAAGAGTTAGTTTAGTTATAATCTAAAATTGGATTAAATCACAATAGATAATAGTTCTTCTGCCATTTGTCCATATGAATATTAAATTTGCACAACTGTCTAGATACTCACGGATTTGTGACTTCTTAGTATTGCTTTGGTGTTTGTAATGCAGTTCTTTGCTCCTCTGTTGGTTGTGCTGCCATTGCCTTGCCTTGCGTTGCTCGTCTTGTATTTCAATGTCTTGCAAAGTTTAATAATTTTTTAAGTAAAATGGTTTAAACACTAAAATAAGCTTAAATCTTTAAGAGATTATGATTCCAAACACACTAACTAATGAACAATGAAATGGTTATTATATTTCCATAGAATCAAAATTGAAAAATTGATAATCTTACTTGAGCTTTATGGAGGACAAACAAAGAGATGATCTTCAAACTTTGTCATTCCGTTGCATGCAGTGAGAATACAGGGAAAAATTGGTGAGTACTTCTCATCGATCTCCCATTGCTTATTTTAGCTTCTACAAACACAAAAGAGTTGATCTAGTATATTTCCAAACACACTAACTAATGAACAATGAAATAGTTATTATATTTCCATAGCATCAAAATTGGAAAATTGATAATCTTACTTCCCGTTTATGGATGACAAACAGAGAGATGAAATTGTATCTTAATTCCCTGCTTTTATTATATATAGATAGATATAGATAGATGGTAGATGAACTTCTTGATGGGAAATTCTACACAATAAATCGACAGCTCAATCAGAGCTATATGCAGCGGATAATAATTTCCCCAACTTGCAAGAATCTATGAGGAGCAATAACAAAAACACACAAAAGGAAGACACGGTAATTTTTAACATGGAAAACCTTCTCAATGTGAAAAGTAAAAACCACGGGCACAAGCCAGTCAATCAAGCTCCACTATGATCAAAATAAGGGTACAAGAGAGTCTCAATCATAGCACAAATCGTGCCCAATAATCAGCCAAAAGAACAAAGCAAGAATGATGAAATAGAGAATAAGAGAAACCAGAAAATCCCAAATTTGTTGTTACTGTGCGCGGCCAATTTCTCACTGCTTAGGCAACTTCTCGACGATCCCACCGTCCAGATTGAAGTATCACGTGTTTCGAACCTGCTGTAAACATTTCAGCCCGACCAACGGTGAACGAAGCAGTGGCGGCGGATCAAAAATTGTTGTGCTGTTAAAAACGAGAAAAAAATCTTTTCTATTCTCTTCTCCTTATTTTCTATCTTTCTTTTTTGTTTTCTCAACCCTCTCTTAACCTAAAAACTGACCCTTCTCCACTATTAAGTGAGAATAGTGGGTTTGGAAATATTGGGTCTTTCTCCACATAGGAAGCGAGCCCAACCCAACACTTCTAACTGAAATTGTGATGCAGTGGTGGTAACGTGATTGGAGGGAAATTACTTTTATGCTTGTATGTTAAGCTTTTTCAGTCATTTGACCATAATAGTACCATGATAAATTGTATCTTAATTCCCTGCTTTTATTATATACAGATAGATATAGTAGATAAATGGTAGATGAACTTCTAACTGAAATTGTGATGCAGTGGTGGTAACGTGATTGGAGGGAAACTGCTTTTCTGCCTGTATGTCAAGCTTTTTCAGTCATTTGACCATAATAGTACCATGATAGGATGTAAATGATATACAACTCATTTGACTTTTGCAAAAAATTCCCGTGAATTTAGAAAAAGTTAGATATGATTTCTTTGCAAAACTTTTTACATTGTATAAACTATTCAATACAATTTCCAAGAGAAGCCACAGTAGGGATTTCATAATGAGTCCTACGAACCTATAATGGAGCAGATGTAGTAACCATAGAGAAAATGCACGTCAGAGGGAGATGGTGCAAGCTTTTGGGCGGGAAAAATTTTCACTACGGTGCGACATGTGTCCAACATATATACATATATATATATATATATGGATATGTAGATATATAGATAGATGATTTGTCTTGCCATTTAATACAAATCTTATCATTGATTTTTTAATACCAATATATGTTGATCTAATTTCAGAGATTCTAAAAAATCAATTCCATATATTAGTTTAGTTTGCAGAGATTGTGTAAATTTTACAATATAAGACAATAAAATATTTCATCTAATTACTTTCTCACGTGGTTGCATATTTTAAGTAAATATCTGATACATAGATTAGGTTATATGTAAACATGTGGACAGTGAACTCTAAACTATGCTTGGTTTGGTGGGGGAGTGCCAGGTATTAGCCTCTATTCTTGCCACGTATATGAAGACAACAGGTGTAGCCATATTTGGTCACCTACTCCTTTAAATGACCAAACGCCCCTCGTCTATCCCAAAGCAGTGGACCTGATGTTTTACACGCTGTATCGTACTCTCTCGACGATGTGATGATAAGAAAATATTGTGCTACATCACATAGATTTATTTATATATTACATATTATATTATAAAATAAATATAATTTTAAAACACAAAATGTATCACTGTCTAATAATAATAAAGTATCGGTCTAGCAATGTTTCGTCAGTTCTATATGCTAATACTAAGCTGCCACAGTGCTTCCTTACAAGTTATTTCTTTCTCATAAAAGCTTGCATGTCCTTATTACAGTACCGAATGCATGGAACTATTACCAAATGGCAATAAATTACATACAATTTACATAGGGAAAATGGAAAACCCAGTAGGGTTGTCAGACACTATTAACCCAGAATAGTACTTTTTCATTGTTCAACACGCAATATATTTCTGATGGCAGTGTGTGAAAACTCCAGAAGTACACGTTAGGTGATAGATTAAGTTGACAAAAGTACTATTCTTCCCAATCTATTTCAGTAGTCTAGACGTGCAAAGAGTAGCTAGCAATATGCAACCATCAACAAATCATGGGAATTGTACTTGGTGACAATTGGTCAACAAATGATTAGAAGTATTAGGTAATAGATTGGGAAGTATTGTGAAATTTATATCTAAGAAAAGAAGTGAAATTTATAATCACATGAAAATGTGAACTTTATAATATATCTAAGCAAAAGTTTTATACTCTATTAAGTGTGCAAATCACTTTTTCTTTAATATTTAAGATCTAAAATAGAACTCAATCACCTAATTAGTTTGGACTACTTTCCTTCTTGTTAGGCTATTGTTGACTGAATAAGTAGAGTAGTAATAACTGCTTGGCAATTCTAATCATGTGTCTTGATGGCTAGGGATGTTACAATATGTGAGCAATATAGTAATAACTTTCTTCTTGTTTGCTTATTCAGAAGGATATACAATATGTGAAACACCCTAGCTAATTGTTTACCCGTACGTAGTAAACAATGCTCACTAGGTTGTTGTCTACTTGGTCGGAATACCTTAGTCCATAATTATCTTTCGAAAATAGTGGCTTAAGAAAAATAAGGACCAATTTTTAAACTTTTCATTTTATATTGCATAATCACCAAAATAGAGCCATGCGTCAGAATAAACAATATAACAAAGCGTATAACGGTAACATAGTAAAGCATCCAATACATATCCAGGTGGTCCATCAGACAAAGTCACATAACTGTATATACATTAAGTAAGATATACATCACATGTACATAAACTGAAGTACTGAATACATAAGTCAGAATACAGCACAACAAAATACAAGGACTACTGGAATGCTACTCAGTATGCCCTTGGCAAAATATAAACATCTAGCTATCTCTTAGCCGCTCATGGCTCAGCTGGCGGCTCATCTGCATCCTCAAAGTAAGATTCATCTTCGGTACCTGAAGTCATAAAATAGGGGGGATGAGAACGGTAGGTTCTCAGTGGAATAACTTTAGTTCCTGAGTCTCGTATCAGATTATGTCGGACTTCAGGCCGCTCAGAGATCTCTAGTGAACATACATACTAAACAGCCTACTATTTATTATTTGGCCTATCTGAACGGCTTTATCTATAATTACTATGTGACATGGGAACTACTCTTGCTTACTACATTCTCGTGCTGATTAGCATTTCGTGAATATACATAACCGTCTCGAGCGTGCTCTTGACGGTACAGACATAACAGCATGAACTATACATCCAGAATAATCAGAATACATAACAAAATTCATTCAGAATACATTTAGTATAACAGAATCATCAGAGTATGCATAACAGAGTCATCAACATAAACATGACAAAATCATCGGAATAAACATGCCTAACAGAATGTACATGTGCATAACAGAATATAACAGCATAATCTTGCATAATGGCATAATCTGCTTTGGAACATGTGTTATTCCCACCATAGTAATATCCTCTGTTGACATTAGTATGACGGAATAAACTCGCACCCTCAGTGTAGGCCGACACTGTCTAGACCTTCCTGCGGTGGGCTTCCACCTGCCGTGTGCCCCCTCAGGACCACTTGACAGTGGGCGGATATTGTACCCCCACCTAGGCTTGCCCACTTTCGACAATGCAAAGGCGTGGTAACCGCACACCTCCAGGTATGCCATATCGCACCACCTGTGGCGGGCTTCCACATTCAGGATGCCTTGACCTCCTAAAGTGGGATCATAGTGTGGCTCACGTGATCACGACCTTTTCAGCATGTGGCCTATAGCCATTATCAGCATGTGGCATTTGCCCTTGTTCAGCATTGGGCATTGGCCCTTTTTAGCATTTTTATTCAGCATGGTTCAGCAGTAATTCAGCATTTTCAGCATATCTGACTTTTGTACCTGCAGCATGTTATATCTTGTTTTCTGTGGTTCATTTCAGAATCTTTACTTATCTCAGAGTTAATTCTAGTGTCTTTAAACTAGGTGTATCATGAATGCATGAAAGGCTACAATTATCATCACAGATTACATGTAATAGGCATGTTCAGTACATTTCCTTCACACACAGCATATACATTCATACAATTCAGCTATCAATCACAGATATCGCAGTGAATACTGGACTATGAGCCTCAAGAGGGTGCCATCAGATTTTCTAGTCTTAAGCCGCTCAGCGAAAACTGAGGTTCGCTCAGCGGTTTAAACTCCAGCGCCCAGCGATAGAGGTTGTATCGCTCAGCGGTACTGACCACATCGCCCAGCGGATGCCACTTTCTCGAATTTTCTCCACCGCCTTACGCCAAAAATATCTTTTTTAACTTTCCATGTAGGCTTCATCTCGCTCAGCGGCGCCTGAGACTCCGCTCAGCGGCCCCTGTGCGAGACATGAAAACCGAATTCCTCTTCTCTTCCATTTTCCTCTCCTTGCTTCCCATGGCACCTGCTTGAGTTTCACACATAATCCAAGCACAATAATCCTATCTAATCCAGGTCACAAGACCCTTCAGAATTGTCTTCCTAAGCCTAGCATCATTTCTAACACATATATTCATCATATCACATAATCATCAAATATGTACAAAGTCACATAACATCATGTACCATCAAAGAGGTGAGGAACTAATGTTACCCACTTCCTCAAGAGCTTGTTAATGCTAGAGAAAAGATGAAATCAAGCCTTGCTTGCTTGCTTGATGGTTCCTTGACCTAAAATGAAAACCTTTGCATAATTAGAAAAACCTAGGTTATGGAAGCTTGGCTTTTTTCCAAGTGATGAGAAACTCACCAACTACTCTTCCTTATCTTCTTTATGGGCTTAGGAGTGAATTATGATGATGGAAAGCAAAGATGATGGTGATGGATGAACTTTGGTGGAGCTTGGAATACCTTTAGGTTTAGGAAACTTTGGGGAAATGAAAATGAAAGAACTTTGAAGTGTATGTGTGTGTGTGGCTTCGGGGGCATGGGCTGCCGTGGGTCTTTTAGTGGCCTTTGGCCATCCAAAATTCTATTTTCTCTCGGTGTGTTTTCGGTCATGTTCGCTCATTAACTATTTATGTACGGAAGTCCTAAAAATATTCCGGACATACCGTTGTGACCTATTAATTTTCCTTGTTAATATTTAAATCTTAGTTGGAATATTCTTGAATTTATTTTCATATGAATATATTTTACACACTCCTATTGAGTCACAAGTAACTTCTAATAATACTTAATATCGACCTGAACGTCACCGGACGCCACGAGGTCGCAGAATTATTATTTTTAACTAATATTACAGAAATAAAATTAATATTTAAATTTGATTTTATTTTCATCTCACCTTTTCCCTCTTATTATATTTTTAATTATTTATTATGTGACATTTCAAATGAAGGAAAAAGTCGGGTCGTTACAATATGTGAGCAAGAAATGAGAAGGAAACACAGTTACTTTGGGTATATTTGAAGGACCATTTAGAGTAAAAAAAACAAAAGAAAGGAAGAAGATACAGAGATGTGTTTTACCTATAGTTTTGCATCTTCAGATGGAGGTCCAAATGGTTGCAAGAGATGGCATCCACCAGGTTTGTTTGGTTTGGTAAAAAAAAAAAGCTTGAAAAATGAAAATGGAGCACATTTGAAGAACCATTAATGGAAGAAAAAAAAAAGAAAGGAAGAAGATACAGAGATGTGTCTTACCTATAGTTTTGCATCTTCAGATGGAGGTCCAAATGGTTGCAAGAGACGACATCCACCAGGTTTGTTTGGTTTGGTCAAAAAAAAAAGCTTGAAACCTGAAAATAGAGCACATTTGAAGAACCATTTAGAGAAAAAAAAAAAGAAAGGAAGAAGATACAGAGATGTGTCTTACCTATAGTTTTGCTTCTTCAGATGGAGGTCCAAATAGTTGCAAGAGATGATAGTTTACAGGTTTGTTTGGTTTGGTAAGAAAAAAACAAAGCTTGAAAAATGAAAATGGAGACCATTTGAAGAACCATTTAGAGGGAAAAAAAAAAAAAGAAAGGAAGAAGATACAGAGATGAAAACAACAAAACGCAGGAAGGACGTATTTGTGTGTTACCTTTGTTGGTTGAGATGCTTTTGTTTAGCTATGTGTTGTTTCAGATTTGTACCAAGGCAGATAGGGAAATGGGAGCTTTACGTCCAATGGGTATAGACAGCAAGATTCCACAAATGTTGTTGCTTCTGCTGGAGAAACACAAAACTGAAGGTGAGCATAATGAGAGGGGAGCAAAACGTGAGGGTAAATGAAGTAAGAATCCCAACTTGTCAAACATGCAAACATCAATGTTCACCACCTTGAAGATGAAGGAGGACAATATGCACACATTTTGAAGATAAAGGAAAAATTATAATTTTGAAGAAAAAGGAACACAATAGGCAAAGATTTGTGGAATAATGAAGTAAAGAAGCTGAGGTTGAAGATAAAGCAACACAATATCCAACCTTGTGAGGATGGTGACAATATGCAACCTTGTGAGGACACAATATGATTTGTTGCTTCTGCTAAAGAAAAACAAAACTAAAGCTGACCATAATGAGAGGGGAGCAAAACGTGAGGGTCATGTGAGGGTGGACTTGGGCGGGAAAAAATTGCACAAAATAGTGACACGTGTCCATTCTATGTGGACCCACGGTGCAAATTCCCAAACTTTTATTATATATAGATATAGATATAGATATAGATATAAATATGGAATACGCAATAAATACGTAAATATCATAGACGAATGTTGAATGGTAGTTAAATGTGATATACCCATAGCATTTTTCTTATTTATTACTAAGTTTTTTTTTTTCGTTGCCAATTTACTAATACTAATATTAAATTGTCCTGAGTTCATTAAAAAATATATATTACTACTGTCCTGAGAAAGCGGTGTCTGTGTCCCGATCGGATCAGTCCAAAGTCTGCTTGCTCATGCTTGTACACACAGTCTTACTGTTCAGTTATATTCCCCCCCCACTCTCTCTACAATTTCCAAAGCACTGTAATCATTCGACGAAGTAAGTGTGTGTGACAAGTGAAA
Organism: Nissolia schottii; assembly: GCA_003254905.1. Lineage (NCBI taxonomy): Eukaryota > Viridiplantae > Streptophyta > Magnoliopsida > Fabales > Fabaceae > Nissolia > Nissolia schottii. The sequence goes on along the minus strand of QANU01046710.1, from coordinate 14,850 downwards.
CAGAGCGGAACAAAATTTGAAAGAATCACTATTCCTCAGAGAAACCAAAAACCAAAGCCAAATACGGAGTGACCTGTTATGTTGCAAACTTGCAAGCAACCAAGGACATACACCATTAGACCATAAAGTTTCACGCTGATTCCTCGCTGTTCTTTTCCCTTTCCCCCCTCTCTCTCTCTCTCTCTTTGCANCCCCTCTCTCTCTCTCTCTCTCTCTCTCTCTCTCTTTGCACTTTCTCATATTCTTCAGCACGCCCCCCCCCCCTAGGCCTTAACAACGAGGTAGTGAGTTGTGCTACCAGTCCTTTCGTTTTTGCTTCTCTCTCGTTTTCTGGGTTTGATCTGATGTCACAGCAAAAGGGTTTTCGTTTCCTATTTCTACGACTCGATTGGGATACCCGATGAAGCTGAATTCGTTCTTCTTTTTGTCCAAAAATAAATAAAAGAGCTTGAACTTTAGTAAGGAGTTAAACCAGTAACTAGGCAGCTGCAAGTGATTTCTTTTATTGCTGTGTTACCTACCAACTCGTATATTTAACTTTACACTTGCAATTACCACTCAAGTTCGTTTTGATATTTTTTTTTTATTCGTTTTAGTTTCCTTTTATGATTGTTGGTACATATCCATTTCAAGACTGGGTCCGTGATGGATCTAATGCGGTGAATTAATTAATGCTCTGCCTTTGTCCTCATTCCCCTGTTTTCATTCTCTCAAGTATTAAAAAAAAAAAGTGCTTTTGTTTTTGGAATTGGCTTTGTAACTCCTCTGTTCTAAATGCAAAACATCAAGCTTGACACGGTTTCTCTATTTTTCTTTTTCCTATTTTTATATTGTAGGCTTGCATTTGCTCAAGTGAAGGTAGACTATGCTAATGGTATCTTTACTAATGGGGTTGGAGTGACACAATCTCATTGCTTTCTTGTTGAGCTTCTTTCGTTAAGCTGCTTTGGTTGGTCATAGAAAGAATGCCGAGGCCTCTTCAGAGAGGTGTCTCTGGGGTTCGGATCCCTGATTCCCAATCCAAAGATAAACCAGAAAAGGAAGATTCGGACAGAAGGGGTTCCTCAGATCACAGCCCTTTATCTCTTAGATTGCTTTCCTCAGATAGTTCCCATTCTAAATATGGAATCAATGAGAACGGTTTTGCATCTGGTCCCTTCATTGTCGCTGGCTCCCCGCGAAGCAGGCTTAGATTCTTGCATTTTATGAAGTTCGGTTTGGTGGTAATAGTTGTTCTAGCTGTTACTGGATCCTTTTGGTGGACACTGTCAATTTCAACCTCGGCCAGAGGTCACGTTTACCATGGTTATAGGAGGCTCCAAGAGAAACTTGTATCAGACCTGTTGGATATCAGTGAGTTCACTCGCGGTCATGCAGCGAGGCAGAGAGAATTGGAGTTCTGTTCTAGGGAGTTTGAAAACTATGTGCCTTGCTTTAATGTCTCTGAGAATCCTGATTTGGGTTATTCTGATGGCAAGGAGTTCGGCCGGCAATGCGGTCGCGAGCTCAGGCAAAACTGTCTGGTGCTTCTGCCGGTGAATTATAAAATTCCTCTCCGGTGGCCTACTGGGAGAGATGTTATATGGATTGCTAATGTGAAAATCACTGCACAGCAGGTTCTTTCTTCTGGAAGCCTGACCAAGAGGTTGGGAACAGACGTCTCTTCTGTTAAAATATAAAATCATTCGGTTGTTTCTACCAATTAACTTAAGCTTTTGGGAGAGATGGTGCCTAACATATTCAACTTGCCATAGTAGTTTCGGTTATATTTTTTTATGCTGAAAATTTCATTCGTCGTTGCAGGATGATGATGCTTGATGAAGAGCAGATTTCCTTTCGTTCGGTTTCTCATATGATTGATGGCGTCGAAGACTACTCGCATCAAATTGCGGAAATGATTGGACTTAGGAATGAATCTAGCTTCATACAAGCCGGGGTAAATTCGTTTGTGATATCTATTGAAATTTGCACATTGACTGCTTGTTGCTTGAAGATTTACGCGTCCGTTATTTTCATGTTTCACTGCAATGTTACATGCTGATAAGCTTATTCTACAATTCAGCATACTTAATGCCTTTTGATTTACTACTTCTTATTTGTGTTGAATAGGTGGGTGTTTTCCTTGACATTGAGCTCATTCTAGTAATACTAGTATTAAACGTATTTAAACATCAACGACCTTGATGGCGTCTTCATTAAATAATAAATGATGCTTCCAAATATTCCCAGTGGGGATGCATTGGTATTCTTATATTTGTTTTAATTGTTCGAAGCTTCTAACTACTACATTGTTTGTTATAAAGTGCCTTGTGGGACTAGTGTTACATTTTCTGATAGGTTATGGTGGCATTCAATTTGAACTGAGTCCTAAATATTAGACCTTGATATTCCTTGTCTAAATGTTATTTCATTGTCCTAAAATTTTGCAGGTTCGAACCATACTGGACATTGATTGCGGCTATGGTAGCTTTGGTGCGCACCTCTTTCAGAGGCAACTTTTGACTATGTGCATCGCAAACTATGAGCCTTCAGGAAGTCAAGTTCAGCTTACACTCGAGAGGGGTCTTCCTGCTATGATCGCTTCTTTCACTTCAAAACAGTTGCCGTATCCATCTCTTTCCTTTGATATGTTACATTGTGCAAGATGTGGCATTGATTGGGACCAAAAAGGTGATCTTTTCATACTTCAATCTATGCTACCTTCTGTTGGGTCTACATGCTTGAGGCTTCTTTTATATTCAAAGGGATTTTTTGTAAGTTATATTTATTGATCTTTTTCTTTCTGCAGCTTTTCAATCTTGAATAGCTTATTAATTCTCTTGTTGTCATATCAAACTCTCGAGTTAACTCTTCTCTTATGAGTTTATGAGTGAGGTCTTTAAATTGAGTTAACTCTCTTAAGAAATCGAACTTGAGCATACTCAGGTAAACTCAGAATAAACTCACTTGTTCATTATTGTAGTCAAAATTTAGTCTCTTAAACCCTAAAACATTATTTCACGAAGATCACTCTTAATTAGAACTTCTAAATGAAAGATCTTCACATCCTAACTTACGTTATGATGATTTATAACATGATGAAGAAATATGTTATTTTTTATGCGATTTTATCTTGGCTTGTGTACTTTAGGACTTGTGTTTGCGTTTTTGATGTACTAGGAATTTATCATATTATATTAATGTACATCGAGGTTGACAACAGTACTTGCTGCCATAGTCAAGCAAAGCATAGTCAAGCTATGTTGTAATTATTATCCTTTTAAATTGCGGTATCGAAGCCAACCAAGTGTTCATTGAGAAAATTTCCCATCAGTGGTTGCATATAGGCTCCTTGTTTGTTTATCAGAATAGCTTTCTATTTACTATAGCTAATGTAACATAATGCCAACATATTCAAAGCAAAATAAGTGGATGGCTTTATATTGTTTATTTTGTCATTCTTGTGGAGGTATCTTCATTGAAGCTAATCCTTCAAATCCTTATTATCATCCCTCTTTTATGCTTCAACCTGGAATATGAAAAATTAGTTATGGCTTCAGAACCGTAACTTTGATTTATGTAGGCTTTTATTAATATTTTAGCACCTTGTAATCCTATTGACATTTATACTACTTGGTATAGATGGCATTTTCTTGATTGAAGCCGATAGACTTCTAAAACCAGGTGGATACTTTGTCTGGACATCACCGCTTACAAATGCTCGCAACAAAGAGAATCAGAAAAGGTGGAAGTTTGTACACGATTTCGCTGCAAACATTTGCTGGGAAATGATGTCCCAGCAAGATGAAACTGTCGTATGGAAGAAAACCAGTAAAAAGAGTTGCTATAGTTCAAGGTGATGCAGTACGTATTTGTATGAAAAGTTATTTTCATTTCTTGTATCCTTGGAAACAGATTTGTCGTAAATAGATTATGGAAAATGCTGCACAGCCAGAAAAAAACACCTGCATGACTACTATGCTAATAATCTCACCGTTTAAGTATATTTTAAACTTTTTTATTTCGTTAAACACAAAACAACCACAATTTAGTTTTGATTTGTGCATTTTCGTGTGAATGTTTGTCGGGCTATATAGAATCGCTCATGGATTATATACACACACACTCAGTTGCATACGACTTTCATGCTGTCCTGATTCTTCGCATTGCCTGCTTTTGTTACCAGAAAGACCAGTTCTGGCCCTTCTTTGTGTGGCAAAGGTCATGATGTAGAGACTCCATACTATCAAGAACTACAAAACTGCATAGTAGGAACGCAGAACAGTCGTTGGATTTCGATTGAAAAAAGAGCAACATGGCCTTCTCGAGCTAACTTGGAGAAGAATGAGCTTGCAATCCATGGTAATTGTTGCGATGTTCAATACCTACTGAGTTCTTTGTGCAAGTGATTGCATTGCACTTTCTTACTGAGTCAAATGTCCTCTTTCTCTTTACTTTGTTATCTTAGGCTCATTGTGTCCATATTTAAATGTGTCAGGGTTGCAGTCTGATGAATTTGCCGAGGACGCCGATAGCTGGGAAACAGCAGTCAATAATTATTGGTCGCTTCTATCACCTTTAATATTTTCCGATCATCCGAAGAGGCCCGGTGAAGAGGACCCTTCACCGCCTTACAACATGTTCAGAAATGTGCTAGACATGAACGCTGAGTTTGGCGGTTTCAGTTCTGCGTTGTTGAAAGCTAGAAAGTCTGTGTGGGTCATGAATGTGGTTCCAATAAGCCGGCCTAATTATCTTCCCTTGATCCTGGACAGAGGTTTTGTTGGTGTTCTGCATGATTGGTATTTTTAATCTCATCACCTTTGTACTAATACTGACCGTCATGACTAGCTGCATCCAACAATTTGTTTTGCTCGGCCGAATAGGATTTGTCGACAATATGCTGAATTCTTCCTTTTTGTAAGACTGGTTAACATAATCAAAGGGCGGCCCAATGCATGAGACTCTCACTTGATGGGGTCTGAGAGGGTAGATGTACATAACCTGATCTCACATGTAGAGGGGCTGCTTCTAGGATTTGAACTCGTGACCTTCGAGTCATAAGACAACAACCTTACCATTGCAATGAGACTTGCCCTCTCCAAGAATGGTCATAACATAGTTGAATAACATAGTTGAAAAAACACATTCAATCATAGTGCATTAAATGTTTATTTTTTCAATTACCTCTTGCTTCGAATCTCAATATGTGCAAGATAGTTTCTAGTCCTACACAAATCATAGTTCTCTTACAAATATGATTTTTGATGGCTTGTAGGTGTGACACATTTCCAACATACCCTAGAACCTATGACTTGGTGCATGCTGCAGGACTTTTATCCCTAGAAACTCAGCGAAGATGCACCATGCTTGATCTGTTCATTGAAATTGACCGGTTACTTCGCCCAGAGGTGTGTAATCTAATTACTCTGGGTTTTACTTTTCATCCATGGTCCGTTTCATCCTTTGTTTTTTTATTTTAAGTGATTGAGACTTAATATTTTGTCATGAGGCATGATAGTTTGAAGCGTCAAAACAGTTTAATCATCACTGGATATTAGTATGTAATCTAATATGATTGTGAAGTTGCAAGATATTAATTTTGTGAGAGACACCAAAAAGTTGTAAATTATAGCTCCCGGTACTAGGACAGTTGGACATCACTGAATATGCATTACTCTGTGAGTTGAATAACTAGTTTCATATGTCAAATTTAAATTTGTTCTAATCATAGGATTTTGTGGCATCTATTTTATGCTGGCATGTTGCATTTCACTTTTTGTCATCAATCTCATGTATCCTGATGAAGGTTGCTTGCTAAACCATCTTTTAGAATCACCTCTTGGATATTTAATTTGTTGTACATTAATAGGGACAAGTAGTTTGTGCTGCAAAATGTGTGAATTAGGTGCCCTTCTATTACGTGCAGTTGCTGAGTCTGATCTATATTTTCAAGCTATAACTTTCCTTTCCCATTTTTTTAATTATTATTATTTCTTTATAGTAACAAAAGGAAAAAAAAAAAAGTCTAAATATGTATTGAGTCCTGTTACACGTACACCAAAAAATATACACCATACATATATCCTATACTTATATACATAAAATTTGTGTTTTAATGTCTTTAATATTTGTGCACTTAATTAAGTATAATTGAGATTATCATTTATAAGTTTGTAGTGTTTGTGCACTCATGAGAATAAAGTTTGTGCATTATTAATGGTGTATGTATGGGTGTATAAAATTAGGTGTACATGTAACATTTTTTATATGGGTTATGTTGAAGGACTTATGATGTGGTCATGTGTGCAGGGTTGGATTATAATTCGAGATACAGTTCCATTAATAGAATCAGCAAGAGCTCTAACCGCACAGCTGAAGTGGGATGCACGAGTGATAGAAATTGATACTGACAGTGAATTGCTGATCTGCCAGAAACCTTTCTATAGGAGACAGGCAAGCTAATTAATTGAAGCCCGGAATGAAATTCGATCATAATATTTCATGCATTCATTCCCATCATGTTCATTTATTAATTATTATATCATAAAGCTCCGCCCTAGAAAGTGGGCACTACAAATTTTGGACAAGAAGGAAAGCCAAAGAAAACAATAGAGGAAAACAGTGTATCCCTCCTATGTGGCCGCAAGGTGTGCATGGGGCAATGTAGATTACCAAACGAGCCGCAGAGCATATGAGAAACTATACTGGTAGATTTACCTTTCTTTTTTTTTTTTTTTTTAAATACTAGACGTGTACTTCGCACGGAAAAATAATTTTTAAACTAATTAATTTAATAAAATCCACTTAATACTTTATTTTATGTTACATTAAACTAATTTTTTATCATTGTACTTTTGAATGTCTTTTTATATATGTATTGTTATTAGTTAATGTAGATTAAAAAAAGAGAGTAAATTAAGCGTCTTTCTAAGTAATAATATTTTAGGTTAAATATGTTTTTAGTCCTTAAGAAATTACAGATTATATGTTTTATCATTGAAAAAAAATTGTTAGGAAATCATCACTAACAAATTTTTTTTTTAGTAGGATTTAGTCTTACGGTTAAGTTGGACCGTTAATATGAATGTGATAATTAACTTGATAGTGTGACAGGTCATGTATGACCAAGTTAACGGGTCCCAATTTGATGACAGTGATTAAATCATACAAAAATTGTCAAAGGCAAAACAATTTTCAAAAGTAAAACAATTTATAATTTTTTAGGAATTAAAAGCATATTAACCCTAATATTTTTTTATGCTGGTCTGCAATGAGATATATTGCAACATAACACTTCCTATTTTAAATATAGTTGATAGTTGATGAAAACAATTCATCTAAAAAAAATTAACGGAAACAATTTATTTTTTCAATGTATACTTAGTACTCCAAAATATACTCCATTCATATTCACGAAAATAAAACACTGACCTATTATTATAGCAATTCATGTCAAAATGCTTAAAAACATTCAGTGACTTGAATCAAAGCGAGGATCATGAGAATCCAAATTGCCAACTTGCTTCTGCAATTGTCCCATTCAATTTTAATGCACCATTAAAGCTTGAAACCCCTATTAATAACTAAATACCGCCAATACAAAGATCCAAAACTTCTTGAATGAAAGTGATTTTAACAAAATGTCTAACAAACATAACAAACATAACTGTTACGGACTGAGCCATAAAGGCCCATCCTAGCGATCCGACCACCCAAGCCCATATCCGCGGACCCAACCTAACTGCTCGGGATAAGCCACCCCGAGATCCCCGCCAACTTAACTGCTCGAGATAAGCCACCCCGGGGCCCCACTCATCTTATCTGTTCGGGATAAGCCACCCCGGGATCCACGGACAGTCCACCATGCGCAGGGCCGAGATATTCTCCCCCCGCCGTGATATGCGGAATAACCTTAACTACCTCAATTATATAGTAGCCCGTATCCCAGGTATGAAGATCATCCAATTATCACTTACTATATTCCTTCAGCCCTTGCTTACTTGAGCGTTGGAGTATTTGCAGGTACCCACTGCAACGCGAGTCCAGAGATCGTGCCCGAAGCCTTCATCCCATCCCAGAGCTCCAGGACCCAGAGAGTGTACCGAGGTGCATACTTCAAAACATTGGCGCCGTTTGTGGGGACTTTTTTCAGCATCCCACCTTTCCTCTGGAGCCTGAGCATTCATCAACAACATCATCACCAACACCATGCCTCCAAAGAACACCTGAAAGACGTACGGAGTGGTGAATTCCAGGGACACCAGGGGATCAGCACCTGTCGACTCCCCGGTGGTTCCATCCCACTCTCCGCCAGCATCACAGGCATCCCTGGCGCTGACCACACCACCAATCCTTCCCATGCCGTCACCTCCGCGTAGCCAACCTCAGCAACAATCTGCAAGGGACGACCTACCTCCCCCACCAACCCTGGCTGACGTGGTCCAGACCCAAGCTGAAAAGATCACTAGCCTAGAAGCATCCCTGAGCCAACTAGCAAGAATGGACCAGGAGCGGAGACAAAAAAAGCTCCGCGAAGCTGCAGAAAAGGCGAAGAAGGAAGCCGATCAAAGGCGCCCCTTGGACGGTTTTAACCACAACGAGGGCCGCAGCCAAGCCATCCACGACAGAGAGGCAGGATCTGTCTACCGCGAGTGGTCCGCGGAAGCTTTCCCTATCACGGAAAGAATCCGCTCCGTCTAGAGATGAATCCGAGGAAGGGATAACTGAAACACCCCTAGCCGATTCCGTACGCTCGAGCCGTACATAATACCCACTAGGTTGTTTACTTCGTGATTGTTTCTTTAGGTTCCGAATGTACTAGCTTTAACAAAATAAGGACCCAAATTTTTTTTTCATACATACAGTTTGGAATATAGGAGCCGTGCGTGCAACAGAATAATATAACAAACGATATCCTTAGTAAGTTGGGTTCAAGTTAGTGAATACATAGACTACATACATAACGGGTCCTCTTCATATACAAATACACACCATATACTAGTTATTTTACATAGACCATACACATGTTCAAGAAATACATTTATTCCCATTACGGTATCTATTACACAGCCAGCTAAGTATCCTTGCACGGGATCTCCTCTGGTTCCACAGCATCAGCATAGTACGACTCGTCCTCAGTCCCTGGAGCCATAAGCGAGTGGGGGTGAGAACGGTAGGTCCTCAGTGAGTAACATTTCAATCGTGGCTTTTTAGTTCTCGGTTATTCTCCAGGCCGCTCAGAGGTTATTCTAAGTGTACAATGCAACTAAACCCCTACTGATTATTATCTTGGTCCTATGCTCTGGGCAGCTTTATCTAAGTTACTAGGTGATTGGCTCTCTAATCTTGCCATTGCCTGGGCTTCATGCTTATTAACTATACGTTGCTACAAAAGACATACTATTCGTCTTGGGTCGTTCCCTTGACGATATACAATGCATGCACAGTTATACATAATGCTTAAGCAGATATACATACATACTCATCATCTTACCATCAATCATCAATTCATATATTTAATTTCATAGTGCATGGGGGGATCTGGGGATCTCTTACGCGCTTTGTGGCTGCGTCCTACTTAGTCCTTGCACCTTTGTAACCGTGGCCTCGGATTACAACCTCTTTTTGCCACTATTGTATCGACCCGGCGGCGCTCTTTACCGGTATGGTAGCTAACCATGCAAAGCTCATAGGAGGTAATCATCGAATACAATAGGTGCAACCATCCCCTCTGGAATGGCGAGGTATCAAACCTATGAGTGATCAGGCGTGGACACGTTTTGACCGGCCCTATGGCTCGATCCGTTTCTCTTTTCTCTCTTAGTAAGGCCCACTACTTTCCTTTTNCCCCTCTGGAATGGCGAGGTATCAAACCTATGAGTGATCAGGCGTGGACACGTTTTGACCGGCCCTATGGCTCGATCCGTTTCTCTTTTCTCTCTTAGTAGGGCCCACTACTTTCCTTTTTCAGGCCTATGCCTGTTTTTCATATTTGGGGCCTATGCCCTTTTTCCATATCTAGGCCTATGCCCGTCCCAATCGTCGTCAGGTCTCTTTACCTGCGTTGGTCATAACCAATTCGTCTTGCTGAATTGGCGAGCGGCGTGTCTATAAGACATTGCCAAGAGAATGGGGATTTCCTAACTATATAACTAAACTTCTTACTATAGTCTACCGTACCAACTGGGGTCGGGACTCCCTAACTTTTCTTGGTTCCCTAAGGTTCAATTATGATCTTCATTGGACTTTAACGTGACCTTCTAATTATCTAAGGTCGTCCTAACTCCTAAGACGGCCTTTCCTCATGATGCATGCTTTCATATACCAAAGTAGACATATCCTTACCCATTGGACTCCCTGGAACCACTGAAATCCCCAGTCCTTCAGGATTCATTCGAATGTCTAGGGTTTCATTCGAATGAAATCCTGCGAATTCTTTCATTCGATTGAAATTGGGATTCAGTCGATTGAAAACCTTCCGAGTTCCTTCATTCGAATAAACGTGGGATTCAATCGATTGAAATCCGAGGTTTTTCTTTCATTCGATTGAATAAGAATTCAATCGATTAAAAGCTCAAAATTTGCTTTCATCTGATTGAAAACTCCATTCAATCGATTGAAAGCTGATTGAATAGGACCCCAAGGCTTCAATTCTCATTTTTCTCTAGAAGTTTACTATTCCTAGGGTTCCAATCAGTGCAGTTATGCAATTCATTCATCAAAATTTCCCAAAACCTTTTACACCCTTCTTTTTCCCAAAATACTACTAAATGTTTTTACAGTCCAATGCACAGAATAACACATATATAGTCAAAACTTAAACCACATAGACAGTGGGCTTTAGAGTTACCCACTTCCTATGCAGATTTGGAGTTGGTAGGTGGATGATGGAGAAAATCCTTGTCGCAATGGTATGCTCCAAGAAATTTTCGGAAGTCCGGTAGCGCTCTCGCGATGTGCTCAAACGATACTAGACAATGGAAACTGACAGAAGTTTAATGAACTGCTAAACTTTCTTAATTTTTTCCACTAGGGGGCCATTTATAGCCGTGGCCCCCCTGCTGCCCTTAATTTATTATTTATTTATTTATTAATTATTATTATATTATTATATTATTATAGTTATTATAAATGTCCTAGTTCTTGTTCTACGTTAGTCGTTTCTAACCACTTCTGGCCCACACACGGGCTTCCAAAAAATATCCCAAATATGTATCCGTGATCTACGAATTTTCTCGGTCGGGATGGCGTTCCGAAACAAGGTATCCGGTGACTTGTTTCTGCCAGCCACTCCTTCGCAGATCCCTTTGGCCCTCAACCGGATCCCCGTTTTTTCCCAAACTGAGCACGGACCGAATAGCGCCCTATGGGACCATAACCTCCTAGTTTTTCCTTCTGACCTAAGGGGCAAGTCTAACAAATAATTTCTCCTGTCCCATAATCGGGTCACTTTATAATCTTGACCCGACCAAAGTTATAGGTTTCGTAACAAACCTTCCTAAGGGAAAGTCGGGATGTTACATTCTACCCCCCTTAGAAAAATTTCGTCCCCAAAATTTAAGTATAGTTGGAATCCGTACCTTCAAAATAGCTCTGGGTAAGCTTTTCGCATATCCTCCTCTAGTTCCCACGTCTGCTCCTCGAACTCCCCATTTGCCCATACTACTCGCACCATAGGGGTCTCTTGGTTCTGTGTCTGGCGAGTCTTACAGTCGATGATTCGTTGCGGAGTAAGGGGTAAGGCTAGATCTTCTCTTAACTATACCTGTTCCGGCTGCAGCACATGGTCCGGAGAGGCGTAATATTTCTGCAGCTGAGAGACATGAAAAACATCATGGATGTTGGCCAAGTTCGGTAGAAGAGCTATCCTGTAGGCCATGGGCCCTACTCGCTTGAAGATCTGAAATGGACCCATGAATCGGGGGCTCAACTTCCTCACTTTCAAGGATCTACCAATCCCAGTCGCTGGCGTGACCTTCAGAAAAACGTGATCTCCTTCTTGAAACTCTAGTGGTTTCCAGCGAGTGCCCGCATAACTCTTTTGCTGGCTCTGTACGGTAAGCATCTTTTGGCGTACTAGTTTTATCATGTCTTCTGCCTCTTGCTTTTCTTCTGGAGTCAGCCCTTGGTATTGTCTGCTATCATTCCAACAAAGTGGTGACTGACATTTCCGGCCGTAGAGGGCCTCGAAAGGGGCCATGCCTATACTGTCTTGGTAACTATTGTTGTACGAAAAATCTACAAGGGGCATCAGTTCTTCCCAATTCCCGGGTGTATCTAATGCACACGCCCACATATCTTCCAAGATCTGGATGGTTCTCTCTGACTGGCCGTCCGTCTACGGATGATACGCCGAACTCAAATGCAATTGTGATCCTTGAGCTTTTTGAAAGGCCGTCCAGAATTGAGAGGTAAATCTTGGATCCCTATCCAAAATAATAGAAGAGGGGACCCCATGTAAATGTACCACCTCCTTCAGATACACCTGCACTAACTTCTCCATCGAATAGTTGATTTTGACGGGGATGAAATGAGCGGACTTAGTCAACCTGTCTACAATTACCCATACTGTATCCATCCCCGTGCGGGTACGTGGCAATTCGGAGACAAAGTCCATCGCAATACCACTCCACTTCCACTCGGGAATCTCCGGAGGATTCAGTAACCCGGGTGGCTTCTAGTTCTCGATCTTCACTTTCTGGCAGACCAAGCACTTCTGTACCCAGTCCTCTACATCCCCCTTTAGTCCTGGCCACCAAAACATTTTTCGCAGGTCGTGGTACATCTTGGTAGTCCCTGGGTGTATTGTGAACTGGCTTTTATGCCCTTCTCGTAAGATATCCTCCCGCAGACTGCCCTCTCTGGGCACACAGATGCGCTGGCAGAATCGTAACATCCCTTCTGGGTCGATGGTTACCTCCTTGATCTTTCCTACCACTACGGCCTCGCGAAACTGGCACCACGAGTTCTCCTGGCACGCCTTTTAGGCTTCCATGATTCGATGCTTAAAGTCGCTCGTGACTTGTAAGGGACATAGTATCAGACGATCGCTACGACGGGCGACGGTTAGGTCGAGATCACGGAACTCCTCAATTAATTATGTCTCTCGTACCATTAGATGAGCCATATGCAATGACTTCTGACTCAAGGCGTCAGCTACAACATTTGCCTTTCCCGGATGATAATTCAGGCCGAAGTCGTAATCCTTCAAGAACTCGGTCCACCTTCTCTGTCTCATATTAAGCTCCTTCTGATCGAAAAGATACCTCAAACTTTTATGATCTGAAAACACTTCGAACCGAATCCCGTACAAGTAATGCCTCCAAATCTTTAGCGCAAAAACTACCGCAGCTAATTCCAAATCATGAGTAGGGTAGTTGGTCTCATGGGGCCTCAACTGTCTCGAAGCATAGACGATTACTTGCCGTTGTTGCATCAACACGCACCCTAACCCTGCTTTCGATGCGTCGCAATATACTTCAAAGGGCAATTGGGGATCTGGTAATATCAAGACCGGAGCCGTGGTCAGCTTTTCCTTCAGCTCCATGAAGCTCCACTCGCACTCGGGCGACCATGCTAATTTGACTCCCTTACGCGTCAACTTCGTCAGTGGCAATGTTATTTGGAAGAATCCTTTGATGAATCGCCGGTAGTATCCCGCGAAACCCAAAAAACTCCGGATCTCCGTAACTGAGGTGGGTCTCTCCCAAGTCCTTACTGCCTCTGCTTTGCTGGGGTCCACTGCAACACCCCGCTCCGATACTACGTGCCCTAGAAATTGCACTTCCTTCTCCCAGAACTCGCATTTTGATAGCTTAGCATACAGCTTCTTTTCCCTCAAGATTCCCAATACGATCCTCAAGTGTCGGGAATGCTCCTCTTCATCCTTCGAGTACACCAAAATATCATTGACACACACCAAAACGTCGTTAATTTTAGTGCGAGATCAAATAATAATTTAGAAAACTAAATTAACCCCAAAAATGTAGTAAAGGGGCTAACCTAGGTCGTCTCTCAAGGAAGCAATTAGAACCAATTAAAATTGCAATTACAAAAGGGGTTTGGATTGATGAATAATAATATAAAGAAAGCAAGATAAAAGTAAGTTAACAATAATAAAAAAAAGCAATACCCTGCATACGGTGTTTCTAGATCAAGGATTAATTGTCATTGGCTCCTAATTAATTATTTATAAGGGGGATGCTGTTTATTAGTTGAAATCTCTAACTAATACGCAATTCACCTAAGAGACTACGATCGTCAATCTCCTAAGCATTTATTAATATAGGAATTAAAACTAAGATCTCAGCATTACAAATCTATATCAATTATGTTCCAATTGCACAACCTAATTAAATCTAATTAGTTTCCCAAAAAGTTCCCAAATCCTAAATCAATAAATCCTACAATCGTCAAGATCTATCAACCTAGAATTAACCCTAACCAATAACATGCAATCGCTATATTATTAATCATAGGCGGAACAAATCATGAATAAACACTACGCACAAGACCTCGAATTAATCCTAATCTAGAGTTACCGCATGCAAGATATTAAGAAATTACTCCTCCATGGGTGGAGGATAAAGACTCATAATAAATAAAGAATAAGAGAGTGGAAAAATAATAGAAAATTAAAGTGACAAAACCTGAATACAATAACGGAAGAAATTCGTAAATCCTTGAAGAACTAAGAATTAAGCACTACTAACATCAACCTAAAGTGCATAAAAGAAAAGAGAAAAGTGCAGAAAATAAGAGTGGAGGTTGAGTGTGAAGTTCTTGAGAGAGGATTTATATTTGTAAAGGATTGGCTAAAAGTGGAAGTAATTCCTGCACTTTTGCACAGCAGTCAGTAAAATCGCGATA
>QANU01046664.1:0-18387 GCA_003254905.1 Nissolia schottii | reverse complement strand
ATATATATATATATATATATATATATATATATAGAACAGTTAGGTCTAAGTTCACAAAAAGGTTGTGTCTGTTTATTTAAATTGATTGTATCTAAAACAACAAAAATTTAGGTCTAAGTTCACGAAAATGTTATGTTTAATTACAATAAATAATAAATATAATTAAAAAATGGAAAAAATACGTAAAAGAAAAAAAAATAAAGAAACAGTTTCAGTTTGAAAGGAGGGAAGAGTTAGGGAGTGCCACCTAGATGTGCAATAAATGTGGACTTGCAAAAATAACCTAGGTGTACAATAAAGTGCAATAACTAGATGTGCAAGAATAATTATTATATACATAAAGTTTGTGTTTTAATGCCTATAATGTTTGTACACTTAATTAAGTATAATTGAGAATATCATCTATAAGTTTGTAATGTTTGTGCACTCATGAGAATAAAATTTGGCATTATTAATGGTGTATGTATGAGTGTATAAAATTAAGTGTACATGTAGCATTTTTGTTATGAATATACTTTTAAGAAAAAATGACTATCTCAGACGGGAAAAAAATTTAAAAGAGAAAAATAAAATAAAAAATAAAAACAAACCATGCTGAGTAGCCCGAGGTAACCCAATCCTTGAAGAAATTAGAAACTCTGGATTTTAACTACCAAGATTTTCAGTAGTTCAAGTTTTGAGGGATACCAAGGAAAATGAAAAATATATAACATAGGAAATCACACGTACCAAACTCATTAACAAGAGCTTCGACATCATCCACAGGCATCGCTGGACCTGATCCTGAAGATGCCATTTACTCTACAAAACTTTGTCTTTGGTTTTTGCAAGTAGCTACTAAAGGTGAAGGTGAAATTGCACAATCAGAGCCATCAGGCTTCTTATAAGATTTTAATTTCCCTTGACAGCTGTGGTCTTGTGCATTTACTTATTTAGTTGAGTATTATTATTTTTTGGTACATTGATTTAATTTTTTGGTACAAAATTGAAGCTCCACGACAAATTGTACTGTGCTGTAGGTTTAGGGTGCATATGGTGGGTGCATATGGTGAAGGATGTGAATTGGTGATGCAGTGTTGTTATTTCAATAAGAATTTAATTTTATACAATATTGTTTAATATACAATTTTTTGATACAATTGTCTAAATCATATCATATACTATTGTATATTACTGCATTTGACTTTTATCATTATTATCTTAAAATTTGTTCTAAAAATGTGCAAATTGATCTAAATAGTAAACGTATATACTTTTATATGACAAAATTACCTAAATGGTCTTGAAGAAGAAAAAGAGAAGAAGAATAAAGAGATGATAATGTATTGAGATTTTGTGATATTCTGTGAGATCCCTTGATATTCTCAATGAATATCCTTTATTTTTAGGATTGATTTAGGTTCCACAATTGTAACAATCTGGAGCAGGTATCCTTGCACCTTGGAGCAGTGTTGATGACACTAACAAAATGGAGATTGTGCATGCGGGCTAATTCTGAAGATGGACAAAGTGCAGTTTCTTTGCAAGAACCAGAAGCGTTGCTTGCTGACATTCACGACACTGAGACGGATATTTTGGCAGCTGTTGGTGCAGAAATTGAACCTCGGTCATTTGCTGAAACTGAACCTCACTTGTTATGTTTTATAATTTTGAGTCAATATTTTTGTCATGATTTACTCTATTTTATTACTCATCTCGGCCTGGTCAATGTGGTCGTGTTGATGACTATGTAGCATTCTACTCCAATTTTCATCAGATATATCCTCCATGGTTGCTACCAGTACTGCAGTAAATTTTAGACTTGTTTTTTTTTTGTTTTCAAAATTTGATTGTTTTGAATTTTTTTTGTTGAACAATAACTCTTGTTTACATGAGCATCCATATTTTGAGCTAGAGTAGATAAGTCCAAACTATAAGCAATCTAACGTGTGCTTGTGAGTTGGGTTTAGGAGGGAAAGGAAAGGTTTTGCGGGGCTAAGTCATGATTTTTACCTGTCAAAATTATAACTAGGTCATCCAAAATCTTTTATTTCTTTCTTAAACTCAACTCGCAAACAAACCCTTAGGGTTCTAAATTTTTGAACGATAGCTCTGCTCTTTGTAGCAAGATCTGCAGATGGTTAAATTTTGCCCCAACTAAAAGGAGCTGTATATAGATAATCATATCAATGGTATTTTAATAATTTTATTTGTAATAATTTTATTGTTCATCTGATGCTTATTGTAAAGTTAGGGTATAAACTGTATTATGGTTGGTTGAATTGCCAAGTGAACAATCTCAGTCAATTTTACAATTTAATGGCTCTCCCTGTAAGCATGTAATTTATTTGATTGAAGTAAATGCTTAGTTTTGGTTAATTTACGGCAGATATATATTGGAGAGTAAAGAGCTTGGATTCTACATGAAGAAGCTTCAGAAGAAGAAGGGAAAGGATGCCGCATAAGATCATGTGTCTCTTCGTAATCGTCGTATCTGAATTTTCTTGTTGATGCTATTAGCTTATTACTACTATTATATCTCTCAGACATAATCAAATGCTCAGTTTTGCCAGGTTATTTGGGTGTTAACAATGTTCCTTGAACTTTGAATTATCTACTGATAGGAGTTCTGTTCAAATTAATTACCTCTTCCATTTCGACTTCGTTGTTATTATCCTGTATTGCTTGTGGTGCATTTCTTTTTATTATTCTCTTGGTGGCACGCTATGCGGATTTATTATGTTGGAAAGTTTATATGGTTAGTGTCAAAATTAATTCATTTTATATGTTAAATGATTGTCAAATATTGACATTGGCAAATAATATGTGCATGCAATCAAATGAAATATTTTCAAATTTAAATGATTTAAAAGAATTTATCAATTGGATTTTTAAAATAGGTAATGAAACAATTGGTCAATCTAATGATGGTGAGGAATAAGTTCATATAGAACTATACTTCAAAATTATACTTCCACCCATAGTTATTAATATTTTACGGTATGTGATATGTATTTTAAGATATGCATTTTAACTTGCAATTTTGATATGATTTGTGTTAGTTGTGAGTTGTGATTTTCCAATTGACAATTCATGGAAACAACGATCTTGAAATTTATGATTATCACATTGTAAATAAGGTTAAGAACGAGAGACATACCCGGATCTATTGTCGTGATTGGATGGAATTGATAAATTCTTTTCCCCTCTCTTCCTTTAATCCTTACAACCCCTTCTGATGGTGAGAAGAGCGACATACCTCAAACCCTAATGTTTTCTGAATTCTTTGGAATCCTTAAAACACTCGTGTTCCTTTCTTTGAGTAAAGCCATCTTAATAAGAAGGGAGAGGGGAGGGTCGGTTTTACTAAAATACCCCCCACTAACTCTATCATATCTTATAGAATCAATTGCCATCATCTTGATTCCCTTTAATTAGAGTTAGTATCACTATGAGATACATAGACCATATCTTTATGATATTATGAAATAATCTTACAATCTCCCACTTGGTCCATGTGACGACTTGAAGATCCAAAAACTATAAGTGCGCACTTTATATTAGAGAACTCAAGCCATCATCTTTCATTGAATTGAGCTGGTTGAATCATGGCGGTCAATGCCAATAAGAAACGACATGTTTCCTTCCATGCATCACAAGCAACTCAACCCAAATAACTTTAATCAAGGTACATTATGACCTTTGACTTTAATGTCCATAACATGTTATTACACAGAACAATACATGTACATAATATGATGTGAATAACAAATAAATAAGGCAAAAACATAACTTTAATTGAATTCACAAGTGTCATAACAATACGAGCAAGATCCACACATATGTATACATATCAAGCTAACAAGGACTTATCAATAATGCCCATACCTTTAACATGACCAGAAAACGTTTTGGGCGGCAACCCTTTAGTTAGCGGATCCGCTATCATTGATGCTGTACCAATATGCTCAATTGACACTTTTTGTTTCTGCACTTCTTCCTTAACTGACAAGTACTTTAAATCCATGTGTTTTGCACCCTTGGAATACTTGTCATTCTTCGAGAAGAAGACAACTGCGGAATTGTCACAATAAATTCTTAGCGGCCTAGTTATGCTGTCGATAATACTAAGCCCTAAGACAAAATTCTGCAACCATAATGCATGAACTGTGGCCTCAAAGCATGCCACAAATTCAGCTTCCATAATAGAAGTAGTGATGATAGACTCTTCCCCACTTTTCCATGAACAGCCCCTCCAGCTAGTAGAAGGACATAACCAAATGTGGATTTCCTGAAGTCTATACACCCTGCATAGTTTGAATCTGAGTAGCTAACTACTTTAAGGCTATTTGATTTTTTGTAGGTGAGCATGTAATCCTCGGTGCCTTGCAAGTACCTAAGGACCTTCTTTGCAGCTTTCCAGTGGTCTATTCGGGGATTACTTTAATGCTTGACTCAACATTCCAACAACAAAACTTATATCTGGTCAAGTGCATGTTTGAGCGTATCAAGCTCCCAACCACAGAATCATAAGGGATACCCTTCATTTCTTTACGTTCCAATTCATTTTTGGGACTTTACATTTGGCTAATCTAATGATGGTGAGGAATAAGTTCATATAGAACTATACTTCAAAATTATACTTCCACCCATAGTTATTAATATTTTACGGTATGTGATACGTATTTTAAGATATGCATTTTAACTTGCAATTTTGATATGATTTGTGTTAGTATTTTAATATTAGTAGACATTTTAATTGTATCTTTAGTATCTTAACTATGCTTATGATATCACTACAAATACGTGTATTTACTATATTTTTAAATAGTAGTTAATTGACTTAATTAAGTTTTTAGTTCCTGTAAATTTAAAAGTTTGTTTTTAATCCTTGTGTAAATATTTTAGTCTTGTAAAATTTCGTCTACGAGGAGACACATGACGTGAAGCGCATCAGCGGTCTCATCTACGAGGAGACACATGGCATTCCGAAGATCTTTCTGGAGAACGTGATCCTCGACGCCGTGACCTACACCGAGCACGCCAGGAGGAAGACCGTGACGGCGATGGATGTGGTGTATGCGCTCAAGAGGCAGGGAAGGACCCTCTATGGATTTGGGGGTTAGGGTTTTCAGATTTTTTTTTAATAATTGAAACAAATATATGTCGTTGGTTTTAGCAAAGTAGGTGTTTTATATGGGTGAAGAAAAGTCCTGCTGTCAAGAAAAAACAAAAGAAGAAAGAAAATGACAAGTTTGGTGTGGGCGATTTTACTTTTTGCTGCCGGTTATGCAATGTAATCACTTTATTGCAATGAAGGAAGCACGATTTCTGGATTAATGTTCAAATTAGTAACTAATTTCTCCTTATCTTGTTTTTTCCAGCAGTATTGTGCTGTTAATTTATACGTTTCGTATTTATTGTAAGCTTTTGCTGCATCTACTAGAGTAATGAGTTGTGATTATTATAGCTGCATACATAAGTAGAGAACAAAATCATAGGTTTTTTTCAAGTACTAACTAATAGCAAAGAAACTTTTGTTTCTATTTGGATGATAAACAGAGAGAAGACAGAGGACGACGGAAGATGAACGGGGAGGAGAGGGGTTGGGAAGATGAAAGGGGAGGAGAGGAAGAAGGGCTGGGTTGGGGATTTGGGTTATTTTTTTATTCAGTTTTTTTTTTTTCTGAAACCGGGTCGGGTCAAAATTGGGTGTGTGGGTAAAAATTTGTTTTTTAAAAAAAAAATTATGCTGACATGGCACGGCACGTGACGTCATCACCGTGAACCCAACCAGACACAGGCACTGAAAACAAACTTTAAAATTTTACGGGGACTAAAATTTTTACACAGGGACTAAAAATAAACTTTCAAATTTTACAGGGGCTAAAAACTTAATTAAGCCTAGTTAATTTATTATATTTTAATAAAGTAATATTTTTAAAAGTAAAAGATCTAAAATTCATATAAAAATTAACATGAGATTAAGATAAAAGCTAAAATATCAAATAAGAAAAAGGATAAAGCAACATATAAGAGTAAGATTATCAAACATGACTAAGACGATACTAAGTTATTATCTTTTTCTTTCCTAATATTTGATATGAAGACTTATATATTTATTTATAATTTTGTGAATATTTATATGCTTTTAGATTATAATTGTAGTATATATAAATATCTTACAATATTCGATATGTTATGGTACTATATGCAAAATTTGAAATATCGATATACGATACACAATATGCATGATAACTATGCTTGCACCTACTCTAAATCAGGTTGCAGAGGTCAATGAGCACATACGAAAGCTTAATCAAAATAAATCAACAACATATTTGAATTCTGATGTAGTTTTTCTATCTGATGTTAATAATGAGCTTTTCCAAACTCTTTACACGCCTAAATTCTTGAATACTATAAGATGATCTAGTGTGCTAAATCATGAGCTTAGTTTAAAGGTTGACTCTCTAATCAAGTTGTTAAAGAGCATAGATCATTGAATTGGATTATGCAATGGTACAAGATTGGTGGTTACTAGACTTGGAAAACATGACATTGAAGCTAAAGATATCACAGGAAACAATGATACTGAGAAAGTGTTTATTTCTATAATGACTCTAACTTCGTCAAATAAAAGATTATCGTTCAAGTTTTAGAGGCTATTGTTTCCAATTATAGTTTCCTACGCAATGACTATTAACAAGGACAATCTTTAACCAATGTTGGATTAATTTTGAAGAAATTTGCTTTCAGTCATAGACAATTGTACGTTGCAATCTCAAGAGTTACCAACCGTAAGGATCTCAAAATTTTAATATCTCATGATGGCTTCTTTAACAATTTTGAGACTACTAATGTTGTTTACAAAGAAATTTTTAGAAATGTATGAAAAAATTAACCAAAAAGTAATCAATCAACAATTTCTACTGTCACCATATTTGGTCTTAATATTGTTTTATTTTTTGCTTTAGTGTATTTTGTAGGGGTTAACACATATAAATGACAATGATAATTTGTCCATATGTATATGGATGAGGTAATTATTTTACAAATGTATGACTATCATTACTTGAAATTGGCACAAGTAATACCAAGTTTAGGATTTTTCAAAAAAAAAAAAAATTTAAAACCTGAAATCTAGGGTACTAATTTTAGGAAGTCAAAAAGATAAAAAAAAAAAAGTGAATTAGAAGCTGAAATCGGTTGGCAGCTTACCGATTTCAAGAAAAAGTGTAGTTATTGCCTGAAATCGGTATTGATAATGTCGATTTCAAGAAGAAAAAGTGTCAAAAATTTGAATAACTCGTGCTAACCCTTCCACCCTGTGATATAAATACCCACTCAATTACTTAATCCAAAACA
Source organism: Nissolia schottii (assembly GCA_003254905.1). Taxonomy (NCBI): domain Eukaryota; kingdom Viridiplantae; phylum Streptophyta; class Magnoliopsida; order Fabales; family Fabaceae; genus Nissolia; species Nissolia schottii. The sequence goes on along the minus strand of QANU01046664.1, from coordinate 11,040 downwards.
CACTTTCAACAATCTTCTCTTCACATATACTCCTCTTGAAACACCTTCAGATATTTTCTCTTGTCCTATAATTTTTTTCTATAGTGTCCATATCCATTTTATATTTTTAAGGGAAAAAAATGAGTAGGGAAGGCATTGCCACTTTTATTTTTTATAATGGTTCGGTGAAAAAATTTGATGTTGAAGGCGTGTAGTTTGTTAGTGATAATGATGCTGAGTTTGTTATAATTTGGCCCTCTATGTAGTTCTTTGATTTACATTGTGCAATTATTCCTCATTTTAATAGGAAGTTTGAGAGAATCAGATATAAGGCTCCTGTGTCTTTCATTAATGGAGTTGTTAAATATCGTTTTGTTACAATATCGAATGACCTTCAAATGCAACAACTGTTTTATTTATATGAGACTTATAAGCGAGTCTCAGTGACATTGAATTGTTTGTCAACTTTGAGGAGGTTGTTCCTAATATTTATAATGAATGTGGTCTGAGTTTAAATTTAGTGTACCGTGATAATGTTACACTGACATTACTATCAGATAATGAGATGTTCACAAATGAAGATGATGATGCTAGTGGAGTAAGCATGAAAGTGATATGTCTGAAAGATGGTGGAACTGACGACGATTCAAGTACGGTTAATTATTTTTTTTTACAATAATAATCATCTTAAAATTAACAGAGATGAAAAAGTATGATCTACGCTCGCCTCATGTAGGTGATCTTGTGTATCAAAAAAAAAAATTGTTAACTAATAAGAGATTGAGTTATTAAAATTATCTATTTATTTTTATTTAATTATCCCCATTATTTGAATAAAGCTTTAATTAATGTGTTTATGAAAATAATTAATTTTAGATTTGTAATTTTATAATCATCTTAAAATTAACGGAGATGGGAAAGTATGCTCTAGGCTCGCCTCATGTGGAGGATCTTGTGTATCATAAAGAAAACAATCTCTGTTAACTAATAAGTGATCAGGTTATTAAAATTATCTTTTTATTTTTATTTAATAATCCACATCATTTGAATAAAGCTTTCACTGTTGTGTTTATGAAAATAACTAATTTTAAATTTATAATTCTATAATCATCTTAAAATTAATAGAGATCGAAAATTATGCGCTACGCTCACCTCGTGTAGAAGATCTGTGTATCAGAAAAAGAACAATCTCTGTTAATTAATAAGAGATCGGGTTATTAAAATTATCTATTAATTATTAAAAGTTTGTGGACATTTAAAAATTACATATAATGTAGATGATGAACAAATTCACGGTCCGCCACCTTTCCTACGCACATTTGATGATGACAATGTGTGTGCAATGGATTTTGGAGACATGAATAATGATTATGGTGCAACAGATGATCTCTAAAGGGAGAATTTTCAATGATAAGGATGCATTCAAAGTAGCTGTTGCAAACCATTGCCTACGTACTGGGTAGATTATAAAGTGAAGGAGTCAGAACCGATGACATACTATTGCTAATGCAAATACTTTGGCAATGGGTATTGGTGGCTTATAATTAGGGTGACATTAAAAAAGAACAACTGCTTCTGGGAAGTTACTAAGTACAATGGTTGACACAGTTGCGTTGCCTCAACACTTACCCAAAATCACTCCAAGCATCTGACAACATTGCTAGGATGATTTTGGCGCAGATTACGAGCAATGCCAAAGATGCCAGTAAAACCCATTCAATCAAGTGTTATGGACTGCCACGAATACTGGTCGTCATACCGGAAGGCATGACTAGCAAAGCAAAAAATAATTGCACAAATGTACGAAAATTGAAAAGATTCGTACAATGAGTTGTCGTATTGGTTGCTTGCATTGAAGCATTTTGATAATTCGTGCACAGTTGGAATGGATATTGTTGATGATTACAATGCCAATGGATCATTGCAGACAAGTGTTGAAAATTTTGAACGTACGTTTTAGAGTTTCAGGCCTTGCATTAAGGCATTTAGTTACTGCAAACCAATTATCCAGGTTGATGGAACACACTTGTATGGACAATACAAGGGTGTTTTATTGATGGCATCCATACAAGACGACAATCAAAATATTTTGCCCATTGCTTTTGCAATTGTTGAGGGTGAAATAGAATATGTCTGACACTTTTTCTTGACTATGGTCTGTGAGGTGTTACCACAAGTAGCAGGAGGATTTGGGTTGATATCCAAACGCCATGAGTCAACAAAGTCAGCAATACGGTGAATGGATGGTTACTGGGCCCACCACATCTACTGCATTAGATACATTGCACAAAATATCATCGGGCATTTCAAGGTCAAGTACATGGTAAAGTTAGTCATGGGTATTGGCAAGTTACTCTGTGCTTATAGTTGTACTAGCGAATTATGGCTTATTGGTTTATTTCATACCAACTTCATTGTTGACAAATGGACAGGTTATTCAAGCACAATCAAGTAGTACAACCATCAATACGAAAGACTACACAACATAGTGAAGATTATGCGACTTGGATAAATGCTATTCCAAGAGAAAAGTAGATTTTTGCATTCGATGGCGGGCGTCGTTGCTCTCATATGACAACCAACTTGCCCGAGTTGATGAACTCTAAGTTTTTGGAGGCTCGCAATTTTCCCATTATGACGTTGGTTCAAGAGACGTATTTAAATATGACTGCTTTGTTTGCAAAGCGCAGAAAGAGTGTGCATGCTCGAAGAAATGCGGGACATGAATTCTGCGATTATCTCACAAAAATACTTGAAGAAAGCCTCCCAAAAGCAGGATCGTGGTAGGTAATTATTGCACTATAGTATTTAACCATAATGCTTGATATACCACTATTTAATATTGAATAAATTCACACTTATGGATGTAGGTTTTTATTTCAGCTCAAAAAACTCAGCTTCCTTCCGATCCCTTAGCCCTCTGGGAAAGTATTTGTCTAGAACTGCGGTCGTGAACTGGTCCTAAGTAATTAGGACCTTCCTCCGCTCCAGAAGAGGTCTGGTGTTGTTCCACCACTCTCTAGCGATGCCTCTAAACATCTTGGCCACGAACTTGACCTTCTGCTCATTGGTACAGAGGATGTCTTCGAATATCTGCTCTATCCCCTGTATCCAGTTGTGTACGGGTTCTGGGTCTATCATCCCTTCAAATGTAGGAGGTTTAGCCCTTACAAATTCAGCATACTTCTGGGAGTTAACTTCTTGCGTTGTCAGAGGTGCATTCCTTGCAGCGGTGGCAGCTGCCATTTGGGCGGTCGCTTGTGCCATCTCTCTGATGACATCGGAAAAGTCTATCGGTTTAGGGTTGCGTTGTGTATTATCCCTTCTTGGCGGCATGGCTGTCGTATTTACACCTGCAAAGTCCTGAATTGATCAGTCTCAAGAAGAGCTAGTGCACATAGGGCTAACACATTCAACCTAGAAGTATCATACACCGTTATCATGCTCGAAAGAATAGTGCAGCTCAGTTCTCAGGCTCCATTGGACCAAACTGCTTTGATACCAACTGTAACAACCTAGCTAGTAGTCTTTATGCTTAAGTCATAGAACCTACTCACCAGGTTGCCATCTGCTTGGTGGGAATACTTACAGTCCTTGATTACCTTTGAAAAATAGTTCTTACTCAAAATATGGTCCCGCTTGGAATTTTCTTAATTAGTTTTTGTTATCTTAAAATTAGGAGCCTTGTGTGAGATGAGTTACATATCACCCTTTATTCGCATATATTGTAACTGTTGATTCAATTTGTAAAATCAAAATATGATGACAAACATGATATGAACCTTTTAATGTGTGTGTTAGTGTTTCAGGATTAATATTGTTTTAGATCCAGAATTTGTTTAGAAACTAACTCAGCCCAAGCTTGGTGATTGATGAAGTCAAAGATTCTGGATACACTAGAAAACTCATATTAAGGGGGAGCACACATTAAGGGGGAGAAAATCAGCCAAATGAGGATAAATCAAATTAATCAGCAAATTATCTCCTTTTGTCCCAAGTTAGCATTTGTAATATCTCAAGAAAAATAAAGAAAGAAAGGGACTATGGATAGCATAAGTTTCGGGCAGCAAGCACTCACTACTAGAAATTGCACGATTACCGTCGAAAAATTACCGTCGGCAAATATCCGGCGGAAAATACCGTCGAAAACTGACATCCACCGACGCTAATGGAACAGGACGACGAACCGGTTCAACGTTACCGGGGGGAGATGATGCCGGCGGAAAAACCGCCGCTAAATTAGCGTGGGTTAAGGCGGGAAACACATTAGCGTTGGACAAAGGACAGTAAACAATTTGGCGGGTACCGGCGACGTGTTGTCCATGGTCCGACGGTAAATCTTCCAAATAGGAATGAAAAGGCGATGTTGCTTGTGACTTACCGGCGGAGATGTTGTCATGTCCGACGGTACTTAAATCGGGGTCTGAACCGGCACAACGGCAACGGTTAACATGAATTTATTGGTGTGGCTTTTACCGTCGGTATGTGTAACTTATCCGACAGTAATGATATTGAGCACTGAAAAGGCGCCGGCGCAATGTTCGAAAGTGCATTTATTGCTGCTACATTACCGTCGGCTAAGGTTAGTGTGACCCACGGTAATGACAACGAGAATGAAACGGTGTCGTCGCAACACTTCCAAATTTTATTTATTGCTGCTTAATTACCGTCGGTATGGTAACTAATACCGACGCTATATATCTTTTTAAATTACTGTCGTAGTGAGCCGACGGTAGTAATGTGACTATTTAACCTGCACTGCGCAGAAACGCAGTCACTTACTCTGCCCTTTGCCCCCCCTCTCTGGCCGGCGCCTCGTCCCACTCTCACTCGCCCTCTCTCTCTCTCTCCTACGCTCACTCTCAATGTCCCTCAGTCGCCCTCTCTGTCTCTCCCACTCTCACTCTCACTGTCTCTGCCTCCCTCTCTGTCTCCCCCACTGTGAGACTCGCTGCCCCTCTCTTCCCTGTGCCGCCGCGCCACGAGCAGAGCCGGCCCAACTGCAGAGCACCCGCCGGTGAAGGGAGAGCGAGCGGCCGCCACCGGACGGTCCTTCCACCGTGCAGCCACCGTGCCCGCGCCGTTCCAGAACCGGTAAGGTGAACTTCTCTGCTTCTCTGTTTCTGCTTTGTTCTTAACCGTTGGATTTTGTATCTGTTTTGTTTTGAATCTGTGTTGAACAACCACATTGGTTTTGTTTGTGTTGTGGAGGGAACTCTGTGCTGTTGTTTGCTTGATTCTGGTTCTGGTTTAAGTTGTCTGTTCTGTTCTGTTGTTTCTGTTTTGTTTGGTTGATTCTGTGCTTAATTTTGCTTAACTTCTCTGATGCACTTGTTCTGTTCTGTTTTGCTTGCTTGAATCTGTTCTGTTTTGTTCTGACATTATCGGTCTTGATTCTGAAGAACAGGTTTTACTTTTAAATGTAATTGCTGAGTGTTTACGTAAGAGTTATGAAAATTGACTTTTTGTGGTTAATCAACAAAATAATTTATGGTTAATACGTTAATATATTTGCAACCTGCATATTTAAATTACAGTTTCAAAATAAGTTAAAATTACGAAGGGAAAAAAAATGAAGGATAATATATTGAAGAATTTCATCATAAAGGCAAGCCTAGGTGATAATGATGGTTTTTTTATTGTTATTTGTGTAAGATTATGAGACATTTTTGTACATATAATGAGGATTGGGATTTTGTTTAATTATGTGTATGTTATGTTAGTTGTTAACAGGAAAAGGTTGATTTTAATAGTACAAGCATGCATGTCTTGTTAATAATTTTAGGTTGTTCTCATTATTATGAAATAAGAACTTTAGTTTATAGCGATGATCACTTTGTTCCAAAATGCACGTAGTATACATGTAAGATGTACATGTGTTAAAAATTTGTGGGATTAGTACGTAATGAATTATTAATTAAAAGTTGACTTTTAAAATTGTAAAGTTGATTTTGTAACTGTCAAACTGAAATTTAAACATGTAGCATCGCTGCACTATGTTTGGTTATATATATATTTTTTTATGAAAACCTTCAAATGCATTCTTGACTCAACACCCAAAATTAGCCATAATATTATGACAGTGATAGTGGTGATTGATATGCACTGCAATCGATACGTGTATATACCATGCGCATGCTACAAATTTTTATTAAGTAATTAGAAATTTTGATTCTAATGAAAGTGAAGTTTTTGGGGCTCTTTTGTCCTAATATCCCCCTGTTTTTGGCATTTCGGCCTCTTTGCTTTTCTGTTTAAAAGATATGTACTTGAATATGTATGCGCTAACTTCAATTTGATGTTTTGCATATGTATAGACCGTGCAGTCATGGCGGGCGACAAAGGAAAGTGAAAATTGCCCGCCTACTTCCCCGTGCGAGCCGGTGGCCGACGGGGAAGGGGAGGCGGGAGTCGCGGAAGTGACGGCGGAGGTTCAGGCGCCCCATCGGACGGACCTCCTATCGGGGATGGGTTTATACCCACCCCTGGTTTGGTGCATTCGCAGTCGGGGGGTCTAATCAGGACAAGTTTGGGGGATTTTCTGACTCTCCTCGAACCGCCGATTATTCCCCTACACTTGCTGGACATGGGCAACCGCCGGACAGCACTCCGATCATCGGCACCGATCCCACGGAGCAGGAGGCGCTAGCTGATGTGCACGACGAGACGTCACAGTCAGATGAGTCAAAGCCTCGTCTACAGGTTGACGATATTTTTAGCAGGTATGTCATTAATGTGTTAATTTATTTGTTAATTAATTCCTCTTGGTATAATAATAATACTATTATATTTGATAAGTGGAAATATGAAATTTGTGTATGGTTGGTATGTGTAGGTTTAAAAAGCACACCAAAGCTAAGGGGTATGTGACGGAGGTGGTAAAGAAGTGTTACAATCGTTTTGCCAAGAACTATCAGGACTATAGCGAGGAGGAGAAAGCCCGATTGTTCGACGTCTTCAAGGTGATAAATTACTGAATCAAACTTTTGTGTTATTTACTGAAGGCGTTCGGTGGTTAATGTGTGTTTCGTTGGTAGGATCACTTTGTCTACGATGAGGCTGATGTAGACGCCTTAAAAAGGGCTTTCCATTATCGAGCTGGCCGACGTCTGCAGCAGCTCTATCGAGATATTAAGGAGGGGAAGACCCGGGAGCCCGATTGGATGACTGCCGATCAGCTGGCGCACCTGAAGGCTTACTGGCAGTCCGACGAGTACAAGAAGAAGTCAGCAGCGTCGAAGCTTGCACGTTTGTCAGGACGGGGCGGGAACGTGCACACGCTGGGTTCCGCCACCCAGTACGACACGCGGATGCGACTGGTAGTAACTAATGTATTTTAACTTCTTGTTATTGTTCGACCTCTATGGTAACTTGACTATTTTATTTGTTTAATGCAGGAGAAAACTCTTGGTCGGCCGCCATCCGAGTCAGAGCTTTTCCGAGAGACCCACACGCTGAAGGTCGATAAGACAAAGTGGGTCGACACACGCTCGGAGCAAACTGCTGTAAGTGGTGTAATTGTTCTAAATCACCGTTTTGATTTATATACCGCAATTTATATTCTCTCAATGTGTCACAGGTTGTATTTGAGGAGGCTCTTCGGGAGGCGCAGACCCAGCAGACGCAGTCGGCACCCCCAGGCACAGTCCTGCCTCCGGTCGATGAGGAGGAGGTGTGGCTGACCGTTGTTGGCGGCCGGAACCGTAATCGGGTATTCGGCCGTGGCACAACGCTAACTGTGGCCACCAGGGGAGGCCGACGTAGATATGCATATGGGTCTTCAAGCACTCAGTCGGAGGCTGACGCACTCCGCGAGACGGTGCACAAGCTGAACGAGGAACTGACACAGCAAGCGGCGCAGTTGGCCGACTCAGAAAGGAAGCACGCTGAGGCCGAAGCCGTGCTTCACAGCCGAGTGAGGAGGACCCAGGATGCATTAAAGAAGCAGAAGGGCCAAATGAAGAGAATGTATGGTTGGCTGATGCAAAAAATGGGTGGAGGGCCCAGTAACCTGGACGGGCCCGATTTTGCAGACTCGCTAGAGTTCTCCTCGTCGTCCGACGCTGATAGCGATGCCGATCATTCTCCTCCCGACCTGGGAGAAGAATGATCTTCTATTTACATATGTTTTTTGTATGACCTGGGAGAAGAATGATCTTCTATTTACATATGTTTTGGCTATTTTACCACTTCGATAATATGTATGCGTGCGTTTTTGTACATTGTGGGTACTATGTAGAACTAATTATATATATTGCTATTTAATCTGTTGCATATATTTTCATGGTTGCGACGCGATGGAACAAACGCCTGTTAATTCTTGATCGTACGCGTCATCCTAGGATGTGTCAAAGTTCGTATTGGTCTTGACGTTAGCGATTCACACACGTATTCTATGATTTAATTAAGTCTGGAAAATATTGCAGGGAATAATGACAGTAATTTACAAACGTAAAACGTTAATCAATGCATTTTGAATATAGTTTTGAGTTCTGTATCATTTCGTTTATATTTGCTTACTTTACTTGCAATCGTTTTATTTGCATGCATTGTTATACCAATGTAAAGTTTTGGGTTTATGTTAAATTTTATTATATGCATGTTAAATCCATACAATCAGGTAACAACAAAACTTGCAGTATATTAATTTCAAACAAAAAGTAACGATTACAAAAAAGGTATGCCAAAGGTAAAAAGGTCAAATTAATTTATAAAAAACGTACACATGTTAACTTAATTCTTCACCATATTAAGTCGTCTTGGCAAATAATAATGACAAAGCCCAAGACGGCGGGTTGGACGTTAGTGGGGCTTTGCCAATATGACAAAAGTTAAAGATTAATTTAACAAACCCCAAAAATGTCCAACCTGCTAATCTTGGGCTTTGTCACCATACTCGCCCGAAGAAGACTTTCCGAGTTGAAGACTTTATCTTCATATCTGTCAAATGACGGTGGCACATGACCGGATCAAAATCATCACCTGCGGCCACAAAATTGACAGCTTCATCATCAATAATAAGCAAAAGTACAATGTTAGCTTTGATTCATATAGAGAGTGCATGGGGGATTTGGGGCAGAGACTTTGGGTTGAAGGAGATGGGTGCGGGAGGGGCTTTTATAGTTGGGGCAGATGAAACTACCGTCGGATACCACCGACGGTAATAGATAATTCCCATTAATAACCACGTTGACCGTTTCACTAAACGAGGCGGTTCAGAAAAGGAGAATAGTAACTCCGAGACACTTACCGTCGGTCTATACCGACGCTAACGTGAACATGATATTCGACTTTGACCGTTGTGGAAAACGCGGCGCGTTACGTTTCCAAAGGAATGCCGTCGGAGATTATGTAACCGACGGTAATAGGGTCGACGGTAACTTAATCATGTAGGTTAGCATCTGCTTATTAGTCCGACGGTAAATTCATGATGAATTTAGTGTCGACGTATTCAGTAGTTACCATCAGTATCCTTCCCGGGAAGCATTAAATTCGTTTTGGCTCCAAATTTTGGCGCTCGTTCAATTATTACCGTCGGCGTCCATTGTTATCGTCGGTTTGTACACGACGTTAACATCTTTAACGAAACGAACCGTTTCATTGTAAAATAGTTACCGTCGATTATGTCCGATGGTAATGGTCACCGATTTCAGTTCAACGAATCCATCTCCTGTTAATATACGTTCGCAGCACCAGGCACAATTCACAACCTCGATGCTATTGTTTGCCCAAGTCTCTGCTCGTCCCCCCACGCCCCAACCAACCGCCCACCGCCGTCCCACCTCCGTTCCCCCGCCAAGCCACTTCTATTCCGTGTTCAATAGGCGGCGCGGCCGCTGTGCCACCAACAAGGCATATGTAAGCTGACTCCGCCACAAAGGTATACGCATTCGCTTCATTGATGAAAGCTCCAATTTAGTATATATTTGGTAGGCTATAGCTTAATTGTCCTTGCACTATTATCAAAAAATACGGTTTTGAATTAAGTATATGTTTTGGATGTCGGCCAAGGTCACACAGGGAGGCCGGAGATTTTGTGTGACGCAAGCATCATCATCGACAACTACGGCGGATAACTCTATATACATGTTCGGCTAATTTCAACGGCAATTAGGTATGCCTAAACTTGAAGCCTTAGGATAGAGACTTACTATTAATAGGGTAGATTTGTAGGATTGGAGTTGTATGGATGGATTGGGGGAAAGAACGCTTAGCGTGACTTTCTGACATTGTTTGGCTTGATGTGCTGGCAACGGTGAATGTGTGTTGTTTGCGGAGATTGGAGGGCATATGCTTTAGAACGGTTTATGAAATATACTTGTGTTAACGTAATTTTTTTGCATCTAATTAACATAATGTACAGGTAATTCCCAACCGCGTTATTATAATTGACATTATGTAACATGCACGTAGGGTATCTAGAAAAATGATTCCCACTGTCAGGCATTGGATGTACGATAGATATTACGAGAACCGAAGAGTGATAAAACAAGACTATTTTGATGGCGTCGACTACTTTTGTATGACTGCCACAACATTGCTGGGAGTGCAAAATATACGTTGTCCGTGTTCATTGTGCAGGCGCTGTCAATTTCTGGACGTTGAAAGGGTTAAGTTGCATCTCTATAAGAATGGGTTTGAGCCGCATTACTGGATATGGACCGACCACGGAGAAGTGGATGCTAGCGGGGTCATTGAGTTTAGTAGGCGGCATAATGATGGGGCCAACCCGAGTCACGGCCAGTCGACTGAAGGTGATGAACCAGTAGGGCCGGAAAACGGCGCTAATGATTGATTTGATGAAATGGTCAACGATGCATTTGACGGCACCATGCTTGACGAAGAACCTAATGCGGAGGCCAAGCACTTTTACAGTTTACTTGAAGAAGCAAATACTCCAGTCTGGGAAGGATCTGTACATTCAAGGTTGTCTGCGGCAGTACGGATGTTGACTATGAAGTCGGACGGCAACCAGGCAGAAAGGTCATTGACCAGTGGCTTTCGTTTATCCAAGAGCTAACACCCTCGAATAATGACATGCCGGCGAACTTCTACCAAGCC
>QANU01046473.1:70998-89332 GCA_003254905.1 Nissolia schottii | reverse complement strand
AGTGACTATTAATGCTATTGTCTTCAAGCAACATTTATATATTTCTACATGATATATATTTAAGACTATTTGCACAACTGCCTATTGTTATGCATATCATATCAATATATAATAAAGTATTATACTATATATATATATGCAACAATTTTTGATCGTTAAATGTTTATCTCTTAATGAATGAATTTTGTAATTGTTTTATATTTGTATTTTACGGTGCACCAAGCATCACAATTATTGCTATAAGAATTTTATGACGAACATTTGTTATGAGAATAATAGGAAATAGCTGCTATAGATTGTAATTCTAAACTGGAATTTTAGTAAATATGGTATTTCTATTAGTTAATTATTTTATTTACTTGTTTACAGTGAGGTTGTACTATTTTTATTACTTTGGTATGATAATAATATTATATACATTATTGAAAATAGCATAGAATGACTTAAAACAAAACAACATTGTTTTACTACCTTATCAATATAATAGATTATTCAGTAATACATTTTACTTCCTAAAACATTAATTAGATCCCTAATAATAATTAACTTGTTATAATATAAGGGTTAAAATGTGAGGTACGCATAAACTATGTTTTTGTAACTTTAATAATTAGCTTCATTAGTTATTTCGTGATCGTGATTTATCCATTACTAAAATTTAGTATTTATTTTACAAACTATGTTCAGAAACATATTGACATTAGTTATGTTAATGTTTTTAAGCATAGTGTTGTCTTCATTATATTTGAGTGTTTTGGTACGTGTTAACTAATATAATTTAGTTTCCCAGTCTCAATAATTGGCTTGTAAATATTAATTACGTGAAATTCCTCTTAAGGAAAAAGTGGGATGTTACATAAACAATACCCCATACATCCACAAGAAGTGAGGGGAGTCACTATGCCTCAACATACATACTCTCTCGTCCCCGGAAGCCTCCTCTAACCTATAATCATGATCCTTTACCCCCTCCTCGGTCAAGTCCAGGGCCTCGGTCAATTCCGTGATATGCTCCCCTCGGATGATGGAAGGAATGGCGAAAGCCTCAGGGTCGACCACCCATATGATAACCGCTCATGGGACCCCCTCAAAGGGCGCACCCTACTCAGTTCTTGAAAGTTTTTCTTCAATTTTCCCATCAATGAAACACCAGATTACTGAAAAAGAAAGAAAATAAAGACTAGCATCAACCAGAAGCCCAAAACCCCTAAAGATATGGCTAAAACCCCAGAACCATATAGTACAGAAAACTATAGCGACCAAATGCGACATAAAAAACAAAAGAGGGAAGTGAAAGCAAAAAGGGAGAAGGCACTCTCCAAGAGTATCGCGGCGTACGCAGCACCCTCACAGAAGCAACCACCAGCAAAAGCCTACAACACCACCCGAACGAAAGGAGCAAAGAAGCAAAAACAACAATAAAGAAGAAGAAGAAGGAGGAAAAAAAATGAAGAACAACTATAGAGACAAAGGAAGAATTAAATAAGAAATGAATAAATCAAAACGGCAGGGGGCATTCGAAACGGTGGAAACCGAAGAGTTTTCCCTCCAAAAATATAACTCATAATTACCTCTGTACCAGCGCGCACGTGGCGTCACAGGAAGGGTCCTATCCCTTAGCCTGTAGCGCACCCCTAAGGGTCACATCGCACAGCACCCCAAAAGTTCAAATCCCCAACCGTCACGTGCACTGCGACAAGCAGCCCCCCAAACACAAGTACATTTGCATCCGAGGAATAACTTTAGCTCGGAACTCGATGCTGCACTTTGCGCCCCGAGCTGGGGGGCTCCTATTACAGACTGGGCCATAGAGGCCCACCCCTCGAGTCTGACACCCTCCGCGGATCCATACGACCCGCCTACAGTGACCTGACACCTGTTACACAGCGAGAATCACTCCATGTGGTTACTGCCTGACTTCACGCCCGAGATGGCCCCCCAGCTGAAATCACGCTGTGACCACCGAACACCCAGGTATTTAACTCGGATCAGCTCACCAGGTATTCTCAAGACTCAAGACTCACACTTTACCCTAGCATCCCGAACCTTTGCTGACTTAAGCTTCGGAGTTCTTGCAGGTTCCCGCCCTGGCCGACCACCATACTCCGTAGAGCTCCAGGATCCAATTTGTACCCCTCCAGTACATTAATTAAGGAAGAAGTGCAGAAACAGAAAGTGTCAATTGAGCATATTGGTACAGGATCGATGATAGCGGATCCGCTAACCAAAGGGTTGCGACCCAAAACATTTTCTGGTCATGTTAAAAGTATGGGCATTATTGATAAGTCCTTGTTAGCTTGATACGTATACATACGTATGGATCTTGTTCGTATTGTTATGACACTTATGAATTCAGTTAAAGTTATGTTTTTGCTTTATTTATTTGTTATTCACATCATATTATGTACATGTATCGTTCTGTGTAATAACATGTTATGGACATTAAAGTCAAAGGTCATATTATGCCTTGATTAAAGATCCTTGGGTTGAGTTGTTTATGATACATGGAAGGAAACATGTCGTTTTAATTGACATTGACAGCTATGATTCAACCTGTAACATCCCACTTTTTCCTTAAAGAGAATTCCGCGTAATAAATAAATATATGAGCTAATTATTGAGACTGGAAAATTAAATTATACAAATTTTCTTCTAAAAATACTATTCAAAATAATGGTTTTGTGATCTCACGGAATCTCGCGAGATTCGGGCTGATTTTCGATCGTTGCCGAATTTAAATATGAGTTGAACGTACCCGTAAAATACACTCTTACGAGAGAAAATTATGAGTACCTTAGACTAAAATTAAATTCCTCATTTGAATTTTCTGAAGAATGTGACTTTATGTTTAAATAATTTTTCATACAAATTTTCGGTCATTTCCAGAAATTTAAATGCGTACCGGCGGTATCAGTAAAAATACACTTTTTACCAAGGAAAATTTAGAATATCCTAGTTCAATCTCAATTTCTTATTTTAAGTGATTAATTAGTGTTAAATTATGTTTATATAATTTTTATGTTGATCGTTAATTTTTTGCGCGCGAACACACACATAACCGGACAGTTAACGATCAAACCCGAACCAATTTTTGATGAAAATACTTCAGCCTTACATGGCTGAAATTCTCCATTTCAGCACACCACCCCACCAACAACTCCTCTTACACACTTACAATCGACCATATCTTACGCCATACTTAGCACTAACCTCACACTATTCATCCAATTTCTTCATTTAATCCCATTTTTTCCTCAAAATCTGGTGACAACCGTGGGCTTGATTCCCTTAAGCCCTCTTTGTATTTTTAATTCCTTTCCTTAGCAAAATAAGTCAAAACAAGGTCATACCTTGCACTATATGCACCTTACCTTACACTATGCAAAAACTATACACACACTATGCATTATTTGACTATTTTAGACAATTTCCCCCCCAAAAATCTGGGCACATGGCTACAACCCTCTTCCATAAATTCTATGAATTTTGTCCTCAAAATTAAGGCTTAGTAATTCCAAAATTGATCAAGAACAATCACACACTCTCAAACATAAACATCCTATCACTAACACTCTCTTAAGTGGCAAATTCCCCAAGAAATTCAGCCCCAAATTACGGCTAGCTTTGCTGAATTTTCAGCATTTCCAAGTCAAAAACACATTCCTTAAATCATGCTACAACACTTACCATCACCACCCTACCTATATAACACCCTAGCTAACTGTTTAACCGTACGTAGTAAACAATGCTCACTAGGTTGTTTTCTACCTGGTGGGAATACCTTAGTCCATTGTTATCTTTCGTAAATAGTTGTTTAAGAAAATAGGGACCCATTTTAAACTTTACATTTGCATTGAATAATTACTAAAATAGAGCCATGCGTCAGAAAAAATAAATATAGCAAGCGGTAAAGCCCTTAGGCGTAGCGGAAAACAGTATAGTAATAAAGCATCAAATATACATTCATGTAGTCCATCATACAAAGTCACATAGTGATACTACGATAAGTAAGATACAAATAACATGTACATAAGCCAAAATACCATATACATAATCCAAAATACATAATATCAAAATGCAAGGGCTACTGGAATACTACTCAGTATGCCCTTGGCAAAATCCTGACATCCAGCTATCTCTAAGTCCATATCCTGTCATAACCGCTCACGGCTCCGCGGGCGGCTCGTCAGCATCCTCAAAATAGGAGTCATAATCAGTACCTGAAGTCATAAGGCAGTGGGAGTGAGAACGGTAGGTTCTCAGTGGAAATAACTTTAGTTCCTGAGTCTCGTCTCATATTAGGTCGGACTTCAGGCCGCTCAGAGATTTCTAAGTGAACATGCATACTAAACATCCTACTTATTATTATCTGGCCTAAGGTTCTGAACGGCTTTATCTACATTACTAGCTGATAGGGGAACTACTATTGCTTACTACGTTCTCGTGCTTATTAACATTACGTTTACATACATAGCCGTCTCGAGCGTTCTCTTGGCGGTAATTACATAACAGCAGAATCATACATTACATAGACTCATGCATAACAGAATTATCAGAATGAACATAGGTTTTGGAATATATGTTATCCCCACCATAGCAGTGCCTTTTTTTGACCTTACTATGACGGTATAACCTCGGACCTCCAGGTGGTCCTCTGTTGACCCCTGCGGTGGGCTTCCACCTGCCGCTAGCCCTTTCTTGACCCCTCGGCAGTGGGCGGATATTGTACCCCCACCTTAGCTTGCCCCCTTTCGACAATGCTAGGCGTGGTAACCGCATACCTCCAGGTATGCCATATCGACACCACCTGTGGCGGGCTTCCACATTCAGGATGCCTCTTTGACCTCCTGAAGTGGGATCATTATTTGGCATCTCGTGATCACGGCCTTTTCAGCATTTATTTTCATTCAGCATTTTCAGCATTTTTCATTCAGTATTTTTCAGCAGTAATTCAACATCTCTTACTTTCTGTACCTGCAGCATGTCATGACTTGTTTCCTATGGTTCATTTCATAATCTTTACTTATCTCATAATTACTTCTAATCCTCTAAACTTGCTTTATCATGAATGCATGGAATGCTACACATTACGTCATATACTGCATATACTTCACATATTCATATACTGCATATACCTCACATATTTCAGTTGTCAAGCATAGTTATAACATTGAGTGTTAGACTATATGCCTCAAGATGGGTTCCATAAGACATTCTGGTCTCAGGCCGCTCAGCGGAAAATACTGACTGCTCAGCATTCTGAGCTCCTTGCGCTCAGTGCTTAAAGCATCACCGCTCAGCGGTATGACACGTGTTCAAAATATCTTTTCAGCCTTATCCTTTAAGAAAAATATCTTCCCATCCTTATCCTTATCCGCGGTGAGCTTCAGACTGCTCAGCAGTAACCGCCTTCCGCTCAGTGCTCTGGAGTTCATGTTAGAAAAATATCGATGCATTCCGCTCAGCGGTGCCTGGAGCCGCTCAGCGGTAACTGGGCAAAGCTGAAAACAGAATGCATCGTTTTCTTCCCTTTCTTCCCCCTTTCTCCCATGGATCCTTCTTGAGCTTTTACACATATTCCACACATAGTAATCTTATCTAGTCCAGGTCACAAGACCCTTCAGAATCATCTTCCTAAGCCCTAACATAATTTCTAACATACTTAAACATATATTCAAAGAATCACACACACACATAATCACATAACCAATCATCCACCATCAAAGAGGTGAAGACCTAGAGTTACCCACTTCCTAAAGAGCTGCTTGGTGGTGGAAGAAGGATGAAATTAAGCTTGATTGCTTGAGTTCTTGCCAAGAAGTACAACCCTTGAAATAAGAAGGATGGAGCTAGATGTTATGGAAGCTTAGGTTTTTCTTTCTCCAAGTGAAGAGAAAGGCAACTCACGGCTGCTACTTGCTATTTGCCTTAGTTATGTGTGTGAAAATAGAGGAATACCATAAAGGCAAAGATGAAAGTTCGGTGGATGAGCTTTGGATGAGATTTTGGGTTAGCAAAATTAGAAATAAGCAAGGAATAAGGCTTGGTGTGTGTCTCGTGGGAAGAGGGGCTGTCGTGTGAGATTTGTGGCCCTTGGCCATGAGTGTTTCTATTTTCTATGTGTGTTTTCGGTCGTGTTTTCTCATTAACTATTTATGTCCGGAAGTCCTAAAAATATTTTGGACATACCGTTGTGACCTACTAATTTTTCTTGTTAATATTCAAATCTTTGTCGAGGTATTCTCGAATTTATTTTCATATTAGTGTATCTTACGGACTCCTTTGAGTCATGATTAAATTTTAATAATAACCTAATATCGACCCGAACTTCACAGAACTCCACGAGATCGCAAAATTATTATTTTTAGTTAATATCACAGAGATTAAAGTTAATACTTAAATTTTTTTTATTTTATTTTATTTTATCTTTTCTTATTACTGTATTCTTAATTATTTGTCATGCGAAATCTTGGTGAAGGGAAAAATCGGGTTGTTACAACCTACACCTTACCCCATCATGTCATCCTTTAATCATTTTAACTTATTTTTGTGCTAAAATCCCCTTCAAAATCGAGCTGCACCTGTCTTCCCACTCCCACTCTTTATTCATTTTCATTCTTTGAAAATCTCTCTAAGAAAAACAGAAGAGCAAAGCTACTCAAAGCCATCCTCCTCCCTAAGCAAAAATCACACAACTTAGCCCATTCTTCCCCCCTCCCCAAAAACTGAACCCACAAGCTCCAAGTTCCCTCATTTCATTCTCATTTTCTTCCACTAAAAATCTAGAGAAGAACCTTACCTTGTTCTCTCTAGAAAACTCAAGCCACCTCTCATAAGAAGCAAGCACCATAGCCTTCATTTTTCCAAAGGATAGGATAACCAAGCTTGGACTCTCAAACACTCTTGGGGATCCTTCTTTAACACTCCCACCATTAGCAAGAACTCCTTGGACGTGGGTAAAACTTGGCTTAATCACCACCTTGGTGATCTATGTGTGTTATGAAACACCCTAGCTAGCTAGCTTACGCTTAAGTCGTAAACCATGCTTCACTAGGTTGTTATCTGCTTGGTTGGAATACTTATAGTCCTATATTAACTTTAGAATATAACTGTTTACTCAAAATATGGACCAATTTAAAACTTTTCATTTCTTTATTAAAACATAAAGTATGAGCCGTGCGTGTGAATGAAGGCAATATATAAAATCAAGCGATAGGGTCTACAAGACTTAAACGTTTAATAACATACCAGATAATTACTCACAACATGCTCATATAAATATAATTAATACATACTGGTCCAGAAATACTTGCACATATGCTTATAATTAAATATTACAAGTAGTGTAATCAAAAAGCTAATGGCAAACAAATCCATTTAGCTAATACAAGGTGCCTACATGTCGTGAAGTGTAGTTCTGAAACATAGTCCTGCTGCCTCCCTGGAGGCTCTTGTCTCCAAGGCTCTTCAATTATCCTCTGCTGCCTCCTCCGTTCCGGCGTACTTGTCGTGCTAGCCTGGAATCATAAGTGAGTGGGGGATGGGAATGTCACGTTCTCAGTGGGAAGTCTAGGCCAATATCTATTCTGTATTTACTCACTTGTGATCCAGGCCGCTCAGGAGTTCTCTAAGTGTCATGCACACTAAATTCCCTGCTTTATTTTATTCTTGCTAATCCTGAGCAGCCCTAATTACTAGGTGATGGGGGATATACTAATCTTAGTCCTAGTCATTAAGTGTGCACTATCGGCTTACTATTACTTAGTCGTCATAAGACTTAGAATACTCTACGCGTTTACTTTATAGGGCAATCGTCAACGACATTTCGCCGTACATACATATCTTACATTCAAACATTCATTTCATAGTATGCATGAGGGGGATTGGGGATTCTTTTACGCGCCTAAGGCGGCGTCCTTCTTGTTTCTTTAAATGTCCACGTTCCCCCTTGTAATTCTAGGGACCGTCGTCTCGTCGGAATACCACATACTTCTTTCCGGATCCTCGTTACTATGGGCAGAGCTCATACCCGAGTGGTAGCGAACTACGGATGGACGAATGCATATGAATCTGGCGGATCGGGATAACCATCGACTTGTACGATGGTGAGGGGAGTGCCCTTGCGACACAGCCAGGAGTGGACTCGCTTGTCCGCACCTTCGGGGACATCTTACTTTTCATATTTGTCCGCACCTTCAGGGACATCTTACTTTTTATCTTTGGCCGCACCTTCGGGGACATCTTACTTTTTATCTTTCTCTTTCTTTTCTTTGTCTTTATTCATGAATTATGACTTTCTTAACATGTCCTTGTCTTTTCTTTGTCTATGACGGTAGTCATACGCGCAGGCGTAGGCCTGTATTCATCATGAACCAATCTTCCTGTCGGGACTGGTGAGGGGCTTGTCCTTTGGATGTGCCAAGAGAGGGGGTGCCCTATTATACAACTATGTTCTTATCTTCAAGGTCCCCCGAGCCCTTGTGGCCGGAGCCTTCTTAAGATACTCCATTTTCCCTAAGGTTCAATTATGGTCTTTGCTAGGTTTAGGTGATAACTTCTAATTTTCTAAGGCCGTCCTAAGGTCCTGACGAAGACCGTAACCTTATAATGCATAATAATATTCATATGGACATAATACCCATTATCAAGATACACAATATGTGACCGTTTACATCATACGTTCATTCAGGTACGACTACACTTGTCAGGATACCTATAACCTCTTTTTCCTTTGGAATTTTGTCTATCGAATACCCGATGAGTCCTAGACCTCATCCTAGGGTTTTTGATAGCTCTAATATCAATTTCCACACATATAAGTCCAGATTTTATGCCCAAGGTTCAGCAATTACAGATTCACCCCTTTCTCCCAAGATGCGATCTTTTACCCGAAACACCCGTTTTTTGTTAGAATTTTTAATCAACCATTAACTGATGGACTCAAGGTATGACCCTAAAGTTTTCCATAGTTCTGAACCCATTTTTCAGAAAATCAAACCCAGATTTTCAGTACCCTTACCCGAAATTACAGTTCTGCTCTCATATGCTCAAAACGACGTTTTTGCCCAAAAAATCGATTTTCCTTTGAAATTTTATTTCGCCATAACCCGATGGACTCAAGACTTGACCCCAAGGTTTTTGATAGCTCTGAACCCATTTTTCATGATAATAAACCCATATTTTCAACCCTTGTACCCGAAATTACAGATTTCCCTGTCATGATCAAAATGCCAGTTTTGCCCAAAAACCGATTTCCGTCAAAATTTTAGTTAACCACAATCCAATGGACTAAAGTCTTGACCCCAAGGTTTTTGATAGCTCTGAACCCATTTTTCATGATAATAGACCCATATTTTCAACCCTTGTACCCAAAATTACAGATTTTCCCTTTTTTGATTAAAATGCCATTTTTGCCCGAAAAATCGATTTCCTTCAAAATTTTAGTTAACCACAATCCAATGGACTCAAGTCTTGACCCCAAGGTTTTTGATATCTCTGAACCCATTTTTCATGATAGATTTTTAGTCTAAATGCCCGAAATTACAGAAATGACAATTTTTCCCTGTTTTTCCTTTATGTCACTTTCTTTCAAAATCAAACCCATGTACCAACCTTGGACCTCCATAACGAAATTCTCAGTAACCACATAACATTGTTCCAACATTTAAACACTACATATCACATGCAAGCATCATCCATCAACAAATATTGCATAATATGTTATATGTTCACCAAAATCACTAAAATGCTTGCATGCAACATAAACACACACATGCATCACACATAGATTACCAAGTAGTGATCAAACTAGAGATTACCCATAGATTTTTAACAACCAAAAATATATTTATCCTAATCAAATTATTAACAACACATGCAAGTTCATTTCAAGACATGGAACACATGTTATGTGCATTTTCTCATAAATCACATAAACATGCAAGAAGACATAGAACCATCAAGGGATGGTCTTAGTTAGTTTACCCACTTTTGGATATGAAAATGTGAGTGGTGTGAAGAGTGTTGAGTGGTCGCCTTGAAGCTTTGATGCTCCAAGCTTGATGGCACCACTTTTCTTCAAAGTGCTTCTTGAAGAATGATGATGATGATGGACAGATTTTCTTGGAGATTTTGTGAGGTTTATAGGTGGAGGAAGATGAGAAGAGAATGAGGAGAATACGGGGAGTTGGTTCGGTTTTTGGGGGGAGGAAATTAGTGGAATAATGCTTGATTTTTGGCTTTGGAGACAATGGTGGTTCTAGAGCTTTGCTTGGTGTAAGTGTGTATGTGTTTTTGAGAGAGTTTTGGAAGAGAAAAGCTGCCTCTAAAACTGAAGAGGGAGTTCAGTTTCAGCTGGGAAAAATTGGCTCATTTTTGGCTTAAAGTGTTCATGTAATGATGTGCTATCATGTTGCCTTTATGCCTTGACCAATGCATGTCCATTGTTTGGCAAAATGAGTAAGAAATCATATGATGGTGGGGGTGGCATGGCTGCAGCCACAACATGCTCAGCCTAGGGGGAGATTTTTGGGCAAATTTTTATTAAAATATGTTAAAGGGAAATAGGTGCAATCATGCTATTTTTCGAATAAGCCAATGCATGTCCATGGCTTGCCAAAGTGAACCAAAAATGCAATGAGGGATCTTAGGGCTAGGGCTGCAGATTTTTCCCCCTTAGCCGTGCAAGATAGAGAGAAATATCTCTCCAAAATTGTACGTGTTCAGTCGTGTTTGATCGTTAACTGTCCGGTTAAGCGCGTGTTTGCGCGTGCGAAAAATTAACGATCGATCTAAAAATTATCTAAACATAATTTAACACCAATGAAACACTAAAAATAAGAATTTGGGAGTTATCTAGGATATTCTAAATTTTCCCCAGTAAAAAGTGTATTTTTACGGGTACTGCCGGTACGCACTTAAATTTCCGGTAACGACCGAAAATTAGTACAAAAAATCACTTAAAAATAAAATCACATTCTTCAAACAATTCTAATGAGGAATTTAATTTTTATCTAAGGCACTCGTGTAACACCCTAGCTAACTGCATACCCTCGAGTAGTACGCAATGCTCACTAGGTTGTTGCTCGTTTGGTGGGATTACTTATAGTCCTTTATTATCTTTCAAAAATACCAGATTAAGGAAAATAGGGACTATTTTAAAACTTTTCTACTTGGTACTTTATTTGCAAATTATGAGCCGCGTGTGAAGCAAAACGTATAATACAAACGATAGAGCTTGAGCTGAAGAGTAATAGTCATTCTTGGCATAAATAGTTACATAAACAAGTAGCTGGTCCATCACAAATATTTACATCATCAGTAGAGTAATATAATAAGTTACATACAAGTGTCATATACATACATCAAAATACAAGTCTAAATACATATCAAAATATCCATCCCGTGTCAAGCTAAACTGGCTGGTCCTTGGTCCTCTACTGCTCCTCCTGTGGCTCCTCATAGGTCTCCTCATAGCCCTTAGCATCTTCGCTTGCTCCTGGAAGAATAAGCGAGTGGGGGTGAGAACAGTCGTCCTCAGTGGTTAACCTTGGTGTGGGGGTACTTCTTTAGCTCACTTATGAACCAGGCCGCTTAGGAGATCTCTATGTGTACATGTATACTAACATCCTACTGATTATTATCTTGCCCTAGAGTCCACGTGTAAAAATTATTTTCTGTTCCCTTCGCTCCGCGGAGTCCAGTCCTGCTCAGCGGTTCATGAGTCCGCTCAGCGGCTCATGAGGCCGCTCAGCGGTACCTAGGCGGGACTGAAACCTACACCTTTGTTTTTCTTGCTTTCTTTCCCCCTTTGTCCATGGACCCTTCTTGAGGTTTTCACACATTTTCCAACCATTAAAATCCTATCTAGTCCAGGTCACAAGACCCTTCAGAATCACTCCTAAGTCCTAGCATAACACTTCTAGCATAAATCACCATAGCTCACATAATCATCAAAATCAAACATAAACAAACATAAGCTTCAAGGAGATGAGCAAACCAAGTGTACCCACTTTCTTGGGACTGCAAAGAAGGTTGGAAAGTGAAACACCCTAGCTAACTGTTTACTCGTACGTAGTAAACAATGCTCACTAGGTTGTTTTCTACCTGGTCGGAATACATTAGTCCATAGTTATCTTTCGAAAATAGTTACTTAAGAAAATAGGGACCAATTTTAAACTTTTCATTTGCATTGTATAAATATTAAAATAGAGCAATGCGTTGGAAAGAACAAATATAACAAGGCGTATACCAGTATAGTAACAACACATCTAATATACATTAATGTGGTCCATCATAACAGTCACATAGTTATATCTACAATACATAGGATACATGTAACATGTACATAAACCAAAATATCATAAACATGGATCTAAACTACATAACATCAAAATACAAGGGCTACTGGAATGCTAAGTATGCCCTTGGCAAAAATCTGAACATCTATCTATCTTTAGGCTCATATCCTGTCATAGTCGCTCATGGCTCAGCTGGCGGCTCATCTGCATCCTCAAAGTAGGAATCATCTTTGGTACCTGAAGTCATAAAGCAGTGGGAATGAGAACAGTAGGTTCTCAGTGGAAATAACTTTAGTTCCTGAGTCTCGTCTCATATTAGGTCGGACTTCAGCCCGCTCAGAGATTTCTAAGTGAACATGCATACTAAACATCCTACTAATTATTATCTGGCCTAAGTTCTGAACGACTTTATCTACTTTACTAGGTGATAGGGAACTACTCTTGCTCACTACATTCTCGTGCTTATTAACAGTTCGGGTACATACCTAGCCGTCTTGAGCATGCTCTTGACGGTAATGACATAATAGCATAACAGCAGAATCATATATCTCAGATATTCAGACATAACAGAGTAAACATGCTTGATAATCATGCCTAACGGAATGTATATAAGCATAACAGAATAAACCTGCATAACAGAATAAACCTGCTTTTAGAATATATGTTATTCCCACCATATTAATGCCCTCTGTTGACATTAGTATGACGGAATAACCTCGCACCCTCAGTGTAGGCCCTGTTTGGACCTTCCTGTGGTGGGCTTCCACCTGCCGTGTGCCCCCTCGGGACCCTTTGACAGTGGGCGGATATTGTACCCCCACCTTAGCTTGCCCCCTTTTGAAAATGCAAAGGTGTGGTAACCGCACACCTCCAGGTATGCCATATCGACACCACCTGTGGCGGGCTTCCACATTCATGATGCTTCTTTGACCTCCTGAAGTGGGATCATGGTTTGGCTCTCGTGATCACGGCCTTTTCATCATTTGGCCTTTGGCCTCTTCAGCATGGGGCATTTAGCCCTTTTCAGCATTGGGCATTTGGCCCTTTTCAGCATTGGGCATTTGGCCCTTTTTCAGCATTTCTGACTTGTCTGTACCTGCAGCATGGCATACTTGTTTCCTATGGTTCATTTCAGAATCTTTACTTATCTCAGAGTTATTTCTAATCCTTTAACTTGGTTTAGCATGAATGTATGAAATGCTACGCATTATATCACAGACTACATGGAATTCATAGATTCAGTACATATTCTTCTCATATTCACATACGGCATGTACTTCATACATTTCAATTATCAATCATAGCTATGGCATTAAGTAGCAGATTATGTGCCCCAAGAGGGGTTACATAAAATATTCTGGTCTCAGGCCGCTCAGCGAAACTATGGTCCGCTCAGCGGTTTGAGCCCTCGTGCTCAGCGCTTAAAACATGTCCGCTCAGCGGTAGGAATCTTATCGCTCAGCGGTCTGACAACTTTTTAAAATATCTCCGCCGACTTTTATCCTTTAAGAAAAATATCTTTTCGGACTTATCTTTATCAACGTGGACTTCAGACCGCTCAGCGGTAACCACCTTCCGCTCAGCGCTCTGGAGTTCGCGTGCATTCCACTCAGCGGCGCCAGAGGATCGCTCAGCGGTCACTGGGCAAAACTGAAAACCGCATGCACAATTTCTTCCATTTTTTCTCCTTGCTTCCATGGAACCCTACTTGAGTTTTACACATATTTCACACATAATAATCCTATCTAATCCAGGTCACAAGACCCTTCAGAATCATCTTCCTAAGCCCTAACATCATTTCTAACATATATGATCATATTTTCAAGAATCACACACATACACACATAATCACATAACAATCATTCACCATCAAAGAGGAGAGGAACTAGAGTTACCCACTTCCTAAAGAGCTTGTTGGTGATGAAGGAAGGATGAAATTAACCCTTGCTTGCTTGCTTAAGTCTTCTTGCCAAGAAAGGATGAAAACTTAGGTTATGGAGATTTAGGGTTATGGAACTTAAGCTTTTATTTCTCCAAGTGAAGAGAACTTCCAACCTTGCTACTTGCTTATCTTCTTGATGAGTTTAAGAGTGATTTATGATGATGAAAGGCAAAGGATAATGGTGATGGAAGAGCTTTGGTGGAGCTTTGGATGGCTTATGGCATAGAAGATGATGAGTTTAGTTTTTGAGTGTGTTTTGTGTGTGTGTGGCTTCGGGACATGAGGGCTGGCCATGGGGGAAATATTTGTCCCTTGGTCATCTATGCTTTATTTTTTTCTGTGTGATTTTGGTCATGTTCGCTCATTAACTATTTATGTACGGAAGTCCTAAAAATATTTCGGACATACCGTTGTGACCTATTAATTTTTCTTGTTAATATTTAATTCTTTATTGAGATATTCTCAAATTTATTTTCATATTAATGTATTTTAAAGACTCCTTTGAGTCGTGATTAAATTCCAATAAATACCTAATATCGACCCGAACGTCACCGGACGCCACGAGATCGCGAACTTATTATTTTTAACTAATACTGCAGGAATAAAATTAATACTTGAATTTTATTTTATTTTATCTTATCTTCTCCTTATTAATATATTGTTAATTATTTATTAAGCGGAGTTTTAGTGAAGGGAAAAACTCGGGTTGTTACAGAAAGGGTGGACGAGATGTAGGATCCTTGAGTGTATAGCCTCCTAATTCGGTCTACTGATTTCGGCAGTGCTCCGGAACCAAACGATTTTTCGGCAGAGTTTCGGCAAGGTGAGGAATATGTGAAAAATGAATAAACATGGGGGATATTTATAGAGGAGGGGAGCCGTGGGTTTTGGGGCAGATTGGTCATCCAATTTGTCCTAAAATTATTATAATGCCCTTTCTAATTTTATTTCTTAATTAATTAATTATGTTAGATAATCCTAAGGTCAAATCAATGAATAGTGACTTAATTTTTTTTATTATTTTCCTTAGAAATCTTCAGCCATCACGTGGTCAATGTAGGTGTGGGGCCCACCGGTCTCGTTTCGCTCGTTTTTTGTCGTTCGCAGTCCCGATGCGTCGCGCACGGTCGTTCGGAAAATATTCCTCTAATACCGTCGCGATCCTCTAATTCCCCTCTACAAAAAGGTATGATTACTTCAAGGAATTTGTGAATTTTTCTCCGGAGGAGTATTTTTCACAGATACCTTTGACCCGTCATCTCTCGTCGGTGTCCGAACAGGGCCGTTCGGCTAGCGTTTCCGCGATCGCCAAAGCTTCGTAGTAACAGGTTGGGATTGCTCTAGGGGTTTTATCATCTTTCCCCCCATAAGATATGGTTTGCCACGATTGGGGCCCACTGCTCAGTTCTACTGGCTAAACGGGGCCAAATGGGACTGTTCTAGTGTCTGCAGAATCGTCCAAAAGTGAGCGGAACTCCATTTTTCAGATGATTTGATTTTTCCACTAAATTCTAAGGGTCATGAGGAACTATTTGAGCATCATCAGAATTTTGTGAAACTAAGCAGATTAATTTCTATCAATTTCCGCATGCTAACCCCTACGGTGCTATACGAACAGTTAATTAGGGAAATTTCTGCTAATAGAGGAGCAGGATGTTACATTCCACCCTCCTTAGATAAATTTCGTCCTCAAAATTTTGTACCTCGAAATAGTTCTGGATAGGCCGCTTTTATGTCTTCTGCCAGCTCCAAAGTCTGTTCCTCGACCTTTTCGTTTTCCTAGATAACTCATACCATTGGAATCTCTTTGTTTCGAGTCTTCCGGGTCTTGTGGTCGATGATCTTTTGCGGCATCAACGGCAAGGCGAGATCTTCTCTCAATATGATCTTCTCGGTCTCGAGCACATGATTTGGGGAAGCATAATATTTCCTCAACTGAGACACGTGAAAGACATCATGAACGTTTGCCAGGTTCGGTGGTAGAGCTATCCGATATGCCACCAATCCGATGCGTTCCAATATCTGGAAGGGTCCAATGAATCGAGGACTTAGCTTCTTGACCTTCATGGCCCTCCCGATGCCTGCAGTGGGAGTAATCTTCAAGAACACATGGTCTCCTTCTTGAAACTCTAGGGGTCTTCTTCGGACATCGGCGTAGCTCTTTTGACGACTTTGGGCTGTAAGGATCCGCTGTTTGATCCGCTGTATGCACTCCTCAGCATCTTGGGTCTCTTCGGGTCCCAAGTATCTGTACTCACGGCCATCGTTCCAACAAAGGGGCAATGGGCACTTCCGGCCATAGAGTGCCTCGAAAGGGACCATGCCAATACTCGCAGGGTAACTATTATTGTAGGAGAACTCTATGAACGATAACAGTTCATCCCAATACCTGGGTGAATCGAGCGTGCACGCCCTCAGCATATCCTCGAGGGTCTGTATCGTCCTCTCAGTCTGTCCATCGGTCTGGGGATGATATGTCGTGCTCAATGCCAACTGGGCCCTGTATGCTTTTTGGAAAGCTGTCCAAAATCGGGACGTAAATCAGGGATCCCTGTCTGATATGATGGACGAAGGTACACCGTGTAGTCTCACCTCTTCCCTTATGTACAGTTACACCAACTTTTCCAGTGGATAGGTCATCTTTACCAGAATGAAATGGGCAGACTTGGTGAGTCGATCCACAATCACCCAAATGGCGTCCACACCTCTCGTCGTACGCGGCAATCCCGACACAAAATCCATGGATATGCCATCCCACTTCCATTCAGGTATCTCCGGAGGAGTCAGCAATCCTGGAGGCTTCCGGTGTTCCACTTTCACCTTTTGACACACCAGACACCTTTGCACCCATTCTTCCACGTCTCGCTTTAAGCCTGGCCACCAAAACATCTGCTTCAGATCATGATACATTTTGGTGATACCTGGGTGCATGGTGAACTTGCTCTTGTGACCTTCATCCAAAATGTCTCTTTGCGGATTACCCTCATCCGGTATGCAAATCAGGTTGTTGAAGCGTATAAGACTATCACTGCCTACCACTGTTTCCTTGACCTTCCCCTCCTTCATGGCCTTGACAAACTTCAGCCAGAGGTCCTCTTGACAATGCTCTTGAGCTTCAGTTATCCTTTGTCTGAAACTGCCAGTAATCTGCAGCGGTCCTAGCTTAATACTGTTGTCCTGTCGAATAACTCCCAAATTGAGATCTCGAAACTCTTCCAGCAATTTGGACTCTTCTACCATCATCTGAGTGATAAGTGCCCGATTTATGCAAATTTAACCTATCAAAATGGCACTTATCTATTATGTTTTTAAACGAATTATCTAATTAATTTCCCATATTTTGTAGGATTTCTAATATATTTTGAAGATGTATGCAAGTAGCCTAATTAAAGAATAATCCCATGAAGAAAGGAAGAAAAGGGCAGAATTGGAAAAAAGCTTAAAAGAGAAGATTCTGGACGAGGCACCGCTCAGTGAGGAACTACACATCGCTCAGCGCTCAAGAGCAAATCGCTCAGCGGTATAACACTTATCGCTCAGCAAACTTAGGTCGGCAAGCAACTTGCACCGGCGCAATAAATGCGCCAGCTGGAGCCAGCCTGGCGCCGCCATCCACGTTAGCGTCGCCCTGAAAAAGCTGCCGAGCATTTAATGAAGACGTGTAAAAGTACAATCGCTCAGCGATAGTGCGCCGCCGCCCAGCGATTCAGAGCTTATCGCTCAGCGATGGTACCAAAACCGCTGAGCAATGGACCCCAAACTTTGCCTATAAATAGGGAGGCCGAGACCACTTCGAAACCATCTCTTCCCACCTCCAAAAACACCATTCTTCTTTATTTCTTTTGTACTTTTAAAGCTTAGTAGTTTAG
Organism: Nissolia schottii; assembly: GCA_003254905.1. Classification (NCBI taxonomy): domain Eukaryota; kingdom Viridiplantae; phylum Streptophyta; class Magnoliopsida; order Fabales; family Fabaceae; genus Nissolia; species Nissolia schottii. The sequence continues at coordinate 71,222 of QANU01046473.1, read as the reverse complement.
TTAGATTAGGAACAAAGACGAGACTTGTGAAGGAGCCGGAGATCGAGGAAGCTCGGCGAAGCCATGGCCATGATAGCGTGACTACGTGTCATGGTAAGTGTCTAGACCTTGCCTCCGAGATTCTCTTGTAAGATGGATTCCTAATCCTCTTTTTGTTGGGATTTTGGTCATTATTGTAGTTTGCTTGTATCCATGTAACTATTGCATATGAATCTATCCTTTTC